>OY754984.1:2433442-2735942 GCA_963576475.1 Molanna angustata
AAGTTCCTATTATTTTTTTTTATTTATTTTATTCATGTCTGACAAATATTGATACACTTATATTTCATATTATTATTAACATATACATATATTATACAGTGATGTATAAAACAGTGTCATTAAGGTGTTTTAATCACCATCAAACTAGGCAAAACCTGTGTTATGATGGCTATTTCTTTCACATAAAATTATGAATACAGTATAAGCGTACACATATTAACACAATACAATTATATAAAAATATCAATAAAAAAAAAATTGACTAAAATACTATAAATATAATGGCTTTTTTACAATCATTAAAAAATGAAAAATGACAAAAACATGATGACTATTTCTTTCGTATAAAATTATGATTACAATATAAACATACACATATTAACACAATAAAATAATACAAAATATTAAAAAGATGACTAAAATGATTGTTAAAATAGTAAAAAATATTATGCTAAAAATTGCCAAGTAAATAATCTGCTAATTTTAACCCAGTAGCTTTGTTATTATTCATTCTTTCTTTTGAAAAACGGAAAATACTAATTGGTAATCTAGCTTTAACATCAAAATAGTATAAACATCTTTACATTACATCTCAAATGTAAATATTAGCAAACCAACACACGATATTTGTGAATAATAATGATAATCTTTGACGAATATCTCATCTTAATTCTACTTAATTCAATCATTTTTCAGTGAAACATGTCTAATTTGACGAGTATTATACTTTATTAAATATTTTTTTTATGTGACATATAATATTTGGCGAGAATTATACTTTATTTAATATTTTTTTAAATATATCGTGTCAAATTTGAGAAATATTAATATTTTCATGTATGAAATTAATGTCAAATTTGACAGATGTCGAATACAAAATGTCCGTTTAGGTATCTGTTACTCGGTTAAATTTAAACAAGTACATTGCTATTGGCAACCAACTTCATTTTTACAGTATTAAATTGTCAGATAATAACCAAATGCAACTTTGTTATTTCTAATCATGTATAGGTTAATAACTACCAATATGACTTTTTACATTGCTATTGGTAACCAACTTACATTTTAACAGTATTCAATTGTTAGATAATAGCCAAGTGCAACATTGTTATTTTTAATCATGTATAGGTTAATAACTACTAATATGACTTTTTACATTGCTATTGGTAACCAACTACACGTTAACAGTATTCAATTGTTAGATAATAGCCAAGTGCAACATTGTTATTTTTAATCGTATATTGGTTAATAACTACCAATATGACTTTAACCGAGCCAAAAAGGTACTTTGCTAACTTTAGATTTTTTTAGTGTAAGAAGATGTATATGTACTTGCTTAACAAGGACGTATTCATTTAAAAAAAGGAAAATAAGTGTATATTGCGCCGCTGCAGTATCCTGAGCCAACACAGAAGGTTGTGGTAAGATGATATGTAATCAAATTTTTTCAACCCAAAAATGAATCTGATACATACTATGTATATTCTGAGTTTATTGAGATGCACGTTCAAGTTTATTGAGATGTATGTTGAAACGCCCGGAAATTAGACCGAACTGATTATCAGTCTAATCCGGGGTCCAAGAGGGCGGAACAGTGAAACACCGGTTATTATAATTTAATTATTTAATTATTTATTATTGGTAAATGAAATACAAAAAGAAATTCCCTTTTTATTATACCAGCAATAATACACTGTCTTAAATCTAAATACAAACTAGTGATCTTGATACGATTTTAATTTAAAAAAAAATCTAATCTTAATCTAGTCTTAATCTTATCTTAATCGTATCTTAATCTTATCTTAATCTTATCTTAATCTTAAACCAATCTTAATCTAATCTTAATCTTATCTTAATCTAATCTGTCGCGTGCGTGGGCGCAGCCCGAGATGCTGATCAGCAGGCGCAGGGGCGCTGGCAGTCGATCGGGCGCGGAGGGCGCAGCCCGATATGCAGATCAGCAGGCGCAGGGGCGCTGGCAGTCGATCGGGCGCGGAGGGCGCAGCCCGAAATGCAGATCAGCAGGTGCAGGGGCGCTGGCAGTCGATCGGGCGCGGAGGGCGCATCCGAGATGCAGATCAAAAGGCGCAGAGGCGCTGGCAGTCGATCGGGCGCGGAGGGCGCAGCCCGAGATGCAGATCAGCAGGCGCAGAGGCGCTGGCAGTCGATCGGGCGCGGAGGGCGCAGCCCGAGATGCAGATCAGCAGGTGCAGGGGCGCTGGCAGTCGATCGGGCGCGGAGGGCGCAGCCCGAGATGCTGATCAGCAGGCGCAGAGGCTCTGGCAGTCGATCGGGCGCGGAGGGCGCAGCCCGAGATGCAGATCAGCAGGCGCAGAGGCGCTGGCAGTCGATCGGGCGCGGAGGGCGCAGCCCGAGATGCAGATCAGCAGGTGCAGGGGCGCTGGAAGTCGATCGGGCGCGGAGGGCGCAGCCCGAGATGCAGGTGCAAGGATGATGGCAGTCGATCGGGTGCGGAAGGCGCAGCCCGAGATGCAGGTCATCAGGTGCAGGGGCGCTGGCAGTCGATCGGGTGCGGAAGGCGCAGCCCGAGATGCAGGTCAGCAGGTGCAGGGGCGCTGGCAGTCGATCGGGCGTGGAGGGCGCAGCCCGAGATGCATGTCGGCCGTTGCAGGGGTGCTGGTAGTCGATCGGGCGCGGAGGGCGCAGCCCGAGATGCAGGCGGCCGGTGCAGGGGCGCTGTAGGTCAGCAGGTCACGTCTTCAGGTGGCGTGGTACTCTCCAGCATCAGGCAGACGTCAGGAGAGGGCAGCACGTCTTCGTGTGATTCCTGGTGGTTCTTCCTGATTGCTGGTAGAGGAGTTGCTGGCTTGCTGTTGTTCAGCTTACTCGATGGTACTCTTCAGCATCAGGCAGACGTCAGGATGGGGCAGCATGGCTTCGTGCGATTCCTGGTGGTCCTTCCTGGATGCTTGAAGAGGAGTTGCTGGCTTGCAGTAGTGGCGCTAACTAACTATGTATGGGAATTGGTCCTGCTTTTATAGTTGACTGTGGCGCAGTTTATAATTGAATGTGACGCAGTCCCGTTATTCATTCATTGGTTCTAAATCAGAACGGGACATTTGATTGGCTGGGCCTGATTTTTCCACGTCGTACTTGTTGTTGAATCAGCCGGTCATGTGGAATTTTCTTGTTTCATCCGGCCTCGTGTGGTTTAAACCGGTTTGAGCTCTGTGCTCGCGTTCATTGATGACATTGGTGTTTACTTTTTTTTAGTCATTGGTGTTCGTAGCAGTTTCGACCACGGCCACTCAAAACCGAACGCATCAATCCTCCCCACTTTCTTGGCCGTTGGTCGGGGTGGTTTCCAATCCATCCCAAGGCGGTGGAGCAAGATTGATCCGGTATTCAAATCCTTTTCGGAATTTATTATTGCAGATGGTGATTCGAGGTCTCAGGCAAGAATCTCTGCTGCTCTTGGTGAGTCTGCCACCATCTCTTTGCGAAATCCCTGGCGTTTTTGCTAAGATTTTCAACTTGTCTCATAGGTGAGGTTGGCAGATGGTGGTGACTTTGTTGTGGGCGCCACTGGGTCTTATCCCGAACCCAGAAACGGATATGGATTTGTTTCTGTGGAAACGGAAGAGTCCAGATTCAGACTCTTCTCCCGTTGCTTCGCGGATAGTTTTTATTATTATAATTATTATTATTTTTTTTTTTTTTTTTAACCGGCATTTTCACTTATTTCATTTTTCTCAGGGTCAAGGTTCTTTTCTCTTTTGCTAAGAGTCCCACTGCTGGGCGCCAATTGAAACGCCCGGAAATTAGACCGAACTGATTATCAGTCTAATCCGGGGTCCAAGAGGGCGGAACAGTGAAACACCGGTTATTATAATTTAATTATTTAATTATTTATTATTGGTAAATGAAATACAAAAAGAAATTCCCTGGGCCTGATTTTTCCACGTCGTACTTGTTGTTGAATCAGCCGGTCATGTGGAATTTTCTTGTTTCATCCGGCCTCGTGTGGTTTAAACCGGTTTGAGCTCTGTGCTCGCGTTCATTGATGACATTGGTGTTTACTTTTTTTTAGTCATTGGTGTTCGTAGCAGTTTCGACCACGGCCACTCAAAACCGAACGCATCAATGTACAAGTACCTATATTGAGATGTACCTACGTTCAAGTTTATTGAGATGGTTATCATTTCGTACATGTACTTGTTTAACAAAGACATATTCATTTATAAAAAAAAATAATCCCTTATATTTATTTTCCAAAATGACTTAAGTGGTTAGCGTTGTATAAAGCTCGATAACAATAACCAATAGCTTTAGATTGTAATTGGAAAACTTCCGTCTATCGGTCGAATTTTTCATTTGAGCGATTTATGTAACCCAAATGCATTTAACTGGTTTCAATCGGGAGAACAGCCTGAGACTTCTTTGTCGGTCCATGAAACATTACCTATATTTCACCCTTATAATATACAGGCTGTTTTAATTTATATTTTATAGGTATTTTTTTTTTGCAAATACAATATTACGACTTAGTACCGGCTTAGGTTGGGTTGTTTCAACAAAAATATCGGTAATAGATATCTTTTTTAACAGATTTTTAATTATCTCAATAGAGACGAAGTTGGAATATTTACTATAGGAGAACCGGGAAATCAAGGCACCTACAGGGCTTACGACCTGTCATCGGCTGGTTTACGTGATCACTTTATGCGCTTGCGCAACGTTCACCAATTATGCCTTTTTAATGAGATCCCTATCAATTCAATTTTGAAAGTTCTATATATTGTAATACTGAAATTCTTTTCGCTTGAAGATAAGGAATTTTTACTACAGCCATCTATGTGTGAAATTATGAACAACATTCTTATTATTTTTTATTTATTTTTGTTGTAACGCCATCTATTGAGAGAATTGGTTTTTTGTAAATAATGAGAGCAACAACTCTTATACCTGAGGTGACAAATGCATTTTTCGTATAGAAGTCACCCCTGAATTGCGCCAGACTTATAAGGTCATTTTTGTCTTATTTACCTACTTGTACCAATGTTTAAGTAATCGAATATTTTTATTATTGCATATGCGCAAACATAGGATTTTTTCCCTGTCGGGAGTCAAACATATTTTTTAACAGATTTTCTGTACAGATTAAAATCTGTTAAAAAATACCTTTGACTCCCGACAGGGAAATAAATCCAATGTTTGCGCATATGCAATAATAAAAAAATTCGAACTTTGATATCATAAAATTGTTCAAATTGAATCGTTCGACAGCAAAAGATTTCAATGAAACAACCAAAAAATTTATTGAATAGTTTTATGAAATTAAAGTATTTTTAACTATACTTTTACTTTAATCTTTGTTCGAGAAACACAGTCTTATTCACTTTATTTAAACTACGATAATCGGGTGTCCCCTAAGAACCGGATAATAGAAAATACAACGGGAAAATAAAATCAGCAGTGAGGTTCACAACCGATTCTGAATGTAGTGCCTTTTTAGCCGACTTTAAAAAACGAAGACTTTATTTTATTTATTTATCTTTCTGTACATAATATAAACTCATATATTTTAATTGACAATGATATCTCAATAGAGACAAGGTTGGGATATCATAGAGGAACCAGGGCTTACGACCTGTCATCGGCTGGATTACGTGATCACTTTATACGCTTGCGCAACGTTCATCGATTATGCTTTTGTTGAGTTCTGCAGAGTTCTCTCTTTTATCCAGAAGAGAGAATATCTTTTAATGATTTGAGGAGTTTTGAATGATTTAGACTTGTATTAAAATTCACTGTTTAATACAATACTTCAAGAGAAAATAAATCACAATGTATATTATTTACAATAATTAACTGTATATGAGGTGAGGTCTGAAACCAGAATGAGATTTCTTTATTTTCACTTGATAAAGAAATCTCTTTATTGTTCCCTTTTAAAAAAATTAAATGCATAATTATTAATTATATGAATCATATCTTGGATAGCAACTAAATAATATTACAATAAATCAATATTAATAAAAGACATCTGTCCTTCAACATAAGAACTATTCCTCATATATTTACCCTAGTATGGTTCTTAACCATGCTATTTAATTATTCACAATTTCCACAGATGTCTCCTTACTTGTCAAATTAAAATAACATATCCAATATATTACAAGTCCCTTATCAATGTAATTTTTGAAAGTTCTATATATTTGAATAATGTGTAAACAATTCACCTGAATAAAACGAAATTATACTATTGCCATCTATGAGGTAACGAAGGAACCATTTTTTGTAACGCCATCTATTTAGAAATAAGTTTATTTGTAAACAATGAAACCAACTCTCCTTATAAGTGAGGTGACGGTGTCTCGCACAGATGTCACCCCTGAACTGCATAAGAAATATTATTTCATTTTGACTTGTTTTCCTACTTGTACCAACAAAAATATCATTTGACTCCCTACAGTGAAAAAATTCCAATTTTTGCGTATATGCAATCAAAAAATGTATTCGATAATTAAATATACTGTACACTGGCGGTCTTATTTCTTCCAATTTCTTCCAACCAACCAGATTACAAAGTATGACAAAATTGTGCATGTACAACAACAAAAAAATAAAAACAAAAAAAAATATTTCATATCAAAAAAAAGGATCGGGTGAGGATAAGGAGAGGAAATCACGTTCAAGTGTTCAGGGATAAATATTCCTTCTTTAGTTTTTTCTTGAAAATACAATATCTGGATTAGGCATTTCCATAATCTTGCTGATTGTTCTTCGAACGAAAAGCTGAGAAATTCTGTATTATGGATAAGTATGAATAGTGTTGTACGTTCAGCAGATCGGAGTGGAAGTCCATAATTGGATAAATAAGTTAATCTGTTTTTAGGATTCTGTGGAAGGTTTGGATTCGAAAGAATATTGTACAATAGTGACAAAATGTGTATATTGCGCCGCTGGCGTATCCTGGGCCAACAAAGAAGATTGCGGTAAAATGATATATAAAATTTTTTCTCAACCGAAAGATGAATCTGATACATATATTCTGAAGACGTTCAAGTTTATTGAGATGTAAGGTCAAGTTTATTGAGATGGTTATCAATTCGATTTTAAGCGTATTTTTTTTACATCAATCTCTTAACGGGTATCATGTAGAGACTGCACACTGTGAGTTTCGTCGTGATGTGTTTGTATGTATGGCGTACGGATTATCCTTTTTGTGTCCTCTCTACAGCCCAAACTATAATTCCGACCGACTTCATATTAACATCATATATGTAAAGTGCATAGACCTAGAGCTGAATAGTAGTTTTCCATAGATATCCGTTATTTTCTTCTCTATGATTTCATCTGTCCAAATTATCAAAATCTCTCACGGTCTGGAAAATCGAGGTATTTTTATACTTTTTGAAATTTTTGATACAACTCATTAAAAATGCATTAAAGGATTGTCAAAATTTAAAGAAAAAAAAATCTATGGTTTGCCATATTAATTTGAAATAAATTTCATATTTGTTAATAAAATGCAATGTATAAAACAGAAGTAAAATATACGCACTTTTCAATCTTTCGATTGTGACGGCTTCTATTTTGTAGAATTCCATTATGACAATGATTAATATGAACACATATATAATTCCACAATTTATTTTATTTTTCTCCCGACGACCGTTTCGGCTTATAAGGCCATGAATCAACTGGTTGATTATGGCCTTATAAGCCGAAACGGTCGTCGGGAGAAAAATAAAATAAATTGTGGAATTATATATGTGTTCATATTAATCATTGTCAGAAGTAAAATAGCTTCTGTAAGGGAAAATTGAGTGATCAAATTCATATGATATTGTATGTGTCTCTATAGACAAGAGTACTTTTTACTCTCCACTTCTATTTTCCTCAAGGGGTAGGCAGTGAGAACCGAACACCGCATTCTTCTATCTTGACTCATACATCGCCTCATCAACATTAATACACTGTCTCATACATGCTTATCTTGCTAGTAATGCAATTTTACTTAAAATTTCTCAACGAGTATCATGTAGAAAAAACATACCTACTATGAGTTTCGTGACAATGTTTTTGTGTGTATGGTGTATTGTGAAAACTTTTTTCCTCTGGGAATCTTATATTTGTTTAAGAATTTAATAGAAATATACTTCATAAAGATGCATTTAGAGATTATCAACCTTTCATGAAAAAAAATGAACGCTTACTATGTTGTGGAGAGTTTAGTGTTGTCCGATACCCACTCGTTTTTATCGATAGCTCGTGATACGTAACTTTCACTTTACATTCTGTGATACGTAAAGACTAGCGGAACTTATCGTAAAATATTTCACGTGAATGGGAATAAGGGCACAAGTGAACGAAATCTGCCGAGATAGGATGGGGCCCGAACTGGATTACGAATCCAGCCCGATGCCCCTCCTGCCACCAGAGTTGAGATCAAAAACTAAATGAATTAATAATAAAAAATATTTTGGGACATCCTGTAAAAGTAATCGGTCACGTTAGCCGATATAATAGAGATGATTTATCAGCAATTCTGAACAAACCCGATTACGAAAAATAATAATAGCTCAAACCACAAAACATGTATTTTCATCCAACCATTTATTTCTAAATAGAAAAGGTATGTTCCTTTCTACTAGGTTTCCTTAATGGCTAAAACAACTTTCGATACAACATTATTTATTGCTCTGCTTTGAAATTGCTCTATTGTTTTAAGAATTTCTCCATTCGTTCATACAAAAAGTCATATAAAAAGTCTATACAAAAGTCTCGTAGTTTCTGTTTTAGAATATAATTCGGTTATTTGGTCACCGAATTATGAAGTGCATAGTCAGAGAATTGAGGGAATTCAAAAAAAGTTCCTCAGGATTCTGGCTTATCGCTCAAAGAAATCAAATCTAGATACATACGAAAAAAAAAATGAACTTTTGTAAAATAAACTCCCTGAAGGAAAGAAGAAGAATGGTTGGTTTAATTTGCCTATATAATTTCGTCAATGGCAGACTAGATGCCCCCAATATACTGCGTCTATTAAATTTTAACGTAAAAAAAGTGTATACAAGATCTCGGGACTTTTTTATTTTAAATTCATATAAAACTAATATAGGATATTTCTCCCCCCTCCCTAGAATTACTCGCGATTTTAATATCATATCGTTGTCCAGACCTCTTGTAGATATTTTCTCAGAGTTAAATGAATTTAAAAAATGTATTTTCTTGCCTTGATTTGTGGAGCTTGTGCAATCTGTGCCCACATAGTATGCAATGCGGGATAGATAATGTTATGTAGGTGCGAATTTTTTTGGTTGTTTCTTTCCTACCTTCTTCGATTATATTTTTGTAAACAAGCGAATGACCCTTGTATGCTTTAATTTATTTTGATTTTATACCTACTACCTTGTATGCTTTTGGTTTGTTTTAATTTTTATACTTTGAAATTTGAAATGTTATACAAATTTGATGTAATTATTTTTTTTGTGATTAATCGTGTAAAATAATTGTAGGTTTAATCCTGTATATTTTACCTAAATAAATAAAATAAAATAAAATAAAATAAAAATACCATTTTTGTTTTTTTCTCCCTAGCCTTTTTCCCCATTTACTCGTGGTCGGTTCTCCTAGTCCTCGCCCTCCAAGCCTTGCCTCCTTGAGATCTCTGATTTTTGTGGACATCAAAATGGTCAATGGTCTACCTGGTCGCGTATTTACCTTTCAGTGTTGATTAGGAGGCAAGTACTGCCTTGAATTAGGCACAAGTTTGTTGCGCTAATGCACTTAAAAACTCGTGTTGAATTCAATACACGTGTCCTCCAAATGCACACGGTTTAGCAACGCAAACTTTTCCTGTTAATACGTGTTCAATTCAAGGCACGCGTCTCTCAATCGTACACAGATTTATAAATTTTACCATGCATATTGATTGAGTGTTTCAAGGCTGTGTTAGAGGCATTTTTTGTGTATGATTGTTTTTGTTTTATTAGATTAATCTACACAAATCTACATTACATCATAAAAATTCAAGACAATTTTTTTTTGTATGAGATTGGTACTCATGATTTTTTCAATGAAATAATCACACTTAGCGTCGTAATTACCTTCACAAGATATACAGCATCGAATTTTTATTTGTAATTATCCTTGTCTCCTTCGTATTTTACAATTTTAAAATTTTCCAAAATACATACCATCAAGTACCTATGTTCTTTAACAATTCCATATTACTTGAAGACATAAGAGGGGGACTGCTGCCACGGTACCTATTTTTCAATTTGATATACCATCATTATTTCTTATCAAATCGTTTTGAAAATTTAGATAGTTTGGGTGTTTATAAAGAAAAATGTATCTTTACTTTTTGATAATGTTCTGTATTAATTCTTGTAGAAAAATAATGGCATACCCCGATTTTCAACGTTTATCTTATATTTTTAATAAAATATAAGGCGTAGTTCAACATATTTTTTTTTAATTAAAGAAGACAAAAATATCTAGAAAAATACGATGTGACGTTGCATTAATGCTTTAGGTTTAGAAAATAAACCTAAAAAACATTTATTTTCCATTCAGCGCCATTGCGAAATATAAGTTTTTTTTTGGTTTATTAACTTAACCTGATGCATTAATGCAACGTTACATCGTATTTTTGCAGATATTTTTATCTTCTTTAATTTATAAAAAAAATATAATGCTCTATACCTTATAGTTTTTTAGAAATTTAAGATAAATGTCAAAAATTAGGGTATGCTTATTATTTTCCTACAAAAATATATACCTACAGAATATAATTAAAAAATTAAGGTATATTTTTATTTATTAATATCCAAACTAACTAGGTTATTTTTTTCAAAATGATTTGTTTTGTAGTAATGACGCAAATTCAAATTGAAAAAATAGGTACGTTGGCAGCAGTCCCCCCCTTAAACAAAATTACTGATACTACCATATAATCTGTGAACAAAATACAAATGTGACAGAATGACAGTGACAGACGAAATGCGAGCGAAATGAAATAGCGTGCGAACTTCATGGCTATATATGTTCCATATTATTCAATAATTAATTGCCTTGAATTCAACACGAGTTTTTAAATGCATTAGCGCAACAAACGAGTGCCTAATTTGAGACAGTTATTGCCTCCTATTCAACAAGGAAAGGTTAATTCGTTACCTGGTCTTCTGGGCTCCACCTCTATGTACATCGTTCATTTTGTCATATTACCCTATGGGAGTCTCATAATGCGTCCATACCGTCTGAATCTGTTCTCGGTCAGGTTTTGATATTGACATTCTTCACTGTTATTTTATGAGGAAAGAATGTCAAACTCTCCTTCCACCACAGCAACGCAACGACATGTGACTGTGGAGAGCAGCAGACCACCGCACATCTGTGCAGTTGCCCTTCAAGTCCAGTCAACTGCACCATGCACGATCTTATGGTGGGCAATGATTGTGTTGTTGACGTTGCTAGGCACTGGCAGATGATTATTTAAATGCGTTGCTGACACGATAGAAGAAGATAAGATATATAACGCTAAACCTAGTGACTGAAAGCATGATATATTTTTTTTTTTTATTTATTTATTATATAAAATACAATTTTCCTTAAATCTAGTAACAAAGAAATTTTTTTTTTTTTTTTTTAATACAATATAATATATTTAACTTAGGTTACATAATAGTTACCAGATATTTTACTATTGTCATAAACTGCCTCACTAGGTGAAACCTGTTCTGAGACAGTGTATAGATGTCTTATTAGTTTTCAGTTTTGGTTAGTAACTATGGGAGTATTTTATGAGTTCAGGTGATTAATTTATTTTTAATATATTAAAACCTCCTAATGCACAATGCGCCTTACAAGTTTCGGGTTAGTAGGTAAGGGTCGCGTGCGTTAAAAATGATTTATGTGTAATTAAAAATATCGGAAAACTCGAATTTGTTGATTTTTTTGTATTTTAAAAACAAACTTGACTTGAAATGAAAAAAATAACAATAAAATAAAATTAACAACAAAGTAACATTTGCGAATTGTCAAAAAGTAAGGTTGATAGCGAGGAACCTTACGAGTTGTTTAATACTAAAATACGAGATTTTTTCGGTGGATGATGATTTTATTGGCTTCGTTGAATGCGTATTTGATAATTTTGTCAAATCAATTCGCTGGAATTTCAGAAAAATCGTGACATCGAGCTGCCTGTGTGAACTTGGTTACATATATTTTTGTTAAGTATATAACAAAAAAATGATTTTAAACGTCAGTTTAAGCCCATAGAAAGCTATCTCTTTTCACCATACACAATAATGTGAAATTCTACGACATCGACCGTAAGTTTGTCGTAGTATTTAGTATTTAGTTAGTGATGTCTCTGCAACGCAATTGCTTACTTAAGAATATTAAATACTCCAGTTAGGTTAGGAGTTAGTATTTAGGTACCTGTGGAACCTGTGGAACCGACTGTGGAACGATCTTCCGAATTCTGTGTTTCCACCTTCGTACAACCCGGGTCTTTTTAAAATCCGAATCAATTAACTCTTTTCTAGACTGCAAACCCCTCCCAAAGCTACGTAGTGCGCTTATTCGGAAGAGCAAAATGGACCCAAATCCCAATAGCTGGTGTCCCCTACGTAGACATTTAAAAAAAAAACCTAGGACTCTGCATTCGGGTAATAGATTTTATGCACTCTTTTAGTATATAAAATATGTATTTCTCTACGAAACATAGTTATGAAGTTATTTAAAACAATGTTGTACAAAAAGGATATTTTCAATAATTATTTTAGGGAAATTTATGCTGAATTTTAAAATTGTGTGACAAACAGTCACTAGAGAAATGTTGAAAATACTTATGGTATGTGTTTTTAGAAACACACTGTTTAACATATTTGAGGTGTTTAGGTTTATATGGCCCCTTAGCACCACCAGCCCGTCTGAGCATTCTCATCTCGTCAGAATGAAGAGTATGGACATGGTTGTTCTTTCTTTTAATTCATTTGTTCATACCAATATTTTCAATATATTGTTCAATTGATTATTTTTGTGTAAGTATTTGTATCATTCATGTTACATATTTTTTTGTTTACTCTTGTTTATTCTTCTTTTATGACATATAAATAACAGCTGAATAAAATTTGACTGTATAAAATAACGGTCTTTTGCCTTGTGGGGCTTTATTAGTTAGTTTATATATGTCATATTTGTTTTGTGCAATTATAATAAAATAAAATACCATCACGGCATATCTAAAAATAGCGAAAGACCAGCCATTAAAAAATGATTCACCGAAAACACTGACTATGTATATATTACCTATGTTCTAAATATTTTCTAACTAAGCGAGTGTCGGCATACCCCAGACAAGGTGGTCTGATGACATCAAGAAATGTGCCGGAGGGAGATGGATGCATTGTGCCCAAGACAGGGAGTTGTGGAGGATCAAGGGGGATACCTATGTCCAAGAATGGAAAAAAAACAGGCTAAAGAAGAAGAAGAAGTGACTATTTTAATGTGAAACGACAGATTCTTTCAACCAACAAGTAATTCGGTACATTTACAAGTGTAGAAAAAATATACTCAATTGGCTTTCGTAATAATTTAAGAACTGACAAATCTTTATTTTTTAAACTATATTACATACCCGTAAAACATAATATATCTTGTCAGATTTGTGTCAACCCTAATAAGACTTCCGAGCATATCATATGGGATTGCATTAACTTCTCCGTGTCAAAATTCCTACGACAACTCTACAACGATGTCCGAGGGAATTCGTTTGTACCCATTGGACATGCGGACCTTGCAGCCACAAAGAACGACGTCAGGACTTTCAAGACTTTCCGTCAATAATACGGTTCACTCTTCACTCTAATAGCTTATTAGTCCCCATAAACAGAACGGCCGGTGGTGGGGGAAGATCAGTACACAATAAAAAAGTAATTACATAATAAGTATATTAATCGGCTCTTCAAATAATGATCTCGCTTGGATTGTGTAAAATTTCAGATGACACCATTATCACTATGAAAAATAAAATTTCACGTCGTCTTGTTAGGCATCGTCGTCTTATCAACGTAAGGAATATGATAAAGATGAGAGACGTGGAATTATGAATACCATATTATTAATTCGAAATATTTGATCTTTGATCAAAGTGTACGCATTTCTAAGGCATTCTGTCCTTTATACTTCGGGTAAGAACCCACTTTTGAAGAGTTTATTTTTTTCTCGTTCTTCTTGTGAACTTCTCACAAAGGGGAACGAAAGAAGCGTTCAGTGTTGAAAAGTACAGAAGCAATGTAGAATTTTTGAAATGTAAATAATATCCATAAAATATTTTTCATTTAATTTTCACTCAGCAAATCAAAATGGATAAAATTTCATTGGTAACCTCTTCCCACTTATGTGTAGTAAAGAAAAGAGTTATGGAGAAGCATTGAACGGATGGCTATGAAAAACTAATCAGCTCTATTTAGCACCGACTTAGAATAGTGCTTCCAACCTTTCTATTATTATTATTATTTGTGTAGTAAGAGCCGGGTAGGTAGACTGAAAAAAATATTATGAAAACCGAACCTGGCTACCTGCATTTTAGCCAAACCTTTGTTATCAGTAATAAAGGTTTATCTATTAATGACTATACTATTTGGCTGTGTTCACAAAATATTTGACTGCACAAAACCAATTGCGTTATAAAATTTGCTATCACGATACTCACGACAATTTATACAAATCCCTATATCGTAAATAAACATTACAATAATTTGTATTCACACTTAAATCGTAAATAAATATACCAATGATTTAAATTAACACGTCTTAAATAAACAGTAGGTACAATAACTAATATAAAAACTTCGTAAATAAATAGTACAATTCATTTATATACTCAGACTAGTGAACCGCCGGCAATCTTCGTATTGCCTGTAAATAATAAAAAATGGTCCTTCGTTACCTCCCGTCCCTTCAGTACCAACCATCCCTTCAGGCCCTTCAATATCTTCAGTACCCCCCGTCCCTTCAGTACCTCCCGTCTCTTCAGTACCTCCCGTCTCTTCAGTTCCTATCGTCCCTTCAGTTCCTTCCGTCCCTTCAGTACCTCCCGTCCCTTCAGTACCTCCCGACCCTTCAGTTCCTCCCGTCCCTTCAGTACCACCCGTCCCTTCAGTACCTCCCGTCCCTTCAGTTCCTCCCGTCCCTTCAGTACCTCCCGTCCCTTCAGTACCTCCCGTCCCTTCAGTACCTCCCGTCCCTTCAGTACCTCCCGTCCCTTCAGTACCTCCCGTCCCTTCAGTACCTCCCGTCCCTTCAGTACCTCCCGTCCCTTCAGTACCTCCCGTCCCTTCAGTACCTCCCGTCCCTTCAGTACCTCCCGTCCCTTCAGAACCTCCCGTTCCTTCAGTACCTCGCGTCCCTTCAGTACCTCCCGTCCCTTCAGTAACTCCCGTCCCTTCAGTAACTCCCGTCCCTCGTCTAAGAAAAATAAGAAGAAAAAAGTTTTAATCCAGAAACTGTCCTGGAAGACCTGCGAAGAGATTTATTTATTTATTTATTTATTATATAAAATACAATTTTTCTTAAATCTAGTAACAAAGAATTTTTTTTTTTAATACAATATAATATATTTAACTTAGGTTACATAATAGTTACCAGATATTTTACTATTGTCATAAACTGCCTCACTAGGTGAAACCTGTTCTGAGACAGTGTATAGATGTCTTATTAGTTTTCAGTTTTGGTTAGTAACTATGGGAGTATTTTATGAGTTCAGGTGATTAATTTATTTTTAATATAGTCTCTGCCCTTTTTTTTAATCCAAATTTTAATGTCTCGCTTAAATATTTTCAGGTTACTGTTTTGTCTAAGTGTTAAAGGAAGTTCGTTGTATAATTTGACTCCAAAATACAGGAAATTTCTTTGTCCAAAAGTTGTCTTGAGTCTAGGTATTAGGAGTTTAGCCTGTTCGGTCTGTCTAGTTGGTCTAGATGTTTGCGTATAGTCAAGTTTGTCTATGTTTTTATATATGTATGTACAAGCGTTCTTTGCATATAATTGTGATATGTTTAGTATATTAAAGTCGTTAAATAATGCGTCGGATGGAGTGCGGATTGGTACCTTGTAGATTATCTTTAAAACGGATTTTTGTAGTTTTATCAAAGGGTCTATTGTAACATGGTAAGCGCCTCCCCATGATATAATTGCATATTCTAATATGGATTGAAACAAAGAGAAATACATTATTTTAACGACGGAAGGACACTTGGAGCTTCTTCTCCCAGAGTATTAGGTCATTTTACTTTCATAGGTAAAATGACCTGATACCCGATGAAGAAGAAGAAGAAGAAAAATTTTTTAGTGCAGAAACCATCCCGGGGATACTCTCGACAATTCATCAAAATTTCATTGCATTCGGATGAACAATTCCCAGGATAGTCCACCTTCATAGGTAAAATGACCTTATACCCGATGAAGAAGAAGAAGAAGAAAAATTTTTTAATCCACAAACCATCCCGGGCATACTCTCGATAATTCACCAAAGTTTCATTGCAATCAGATGAACGGCTTAAGAGCGCATACAACACAAAGATACATACAAAGATACAAACACTACAAACATTCAAATTTATAATACAGATTGGTTTACTGTATTTTTGGAAAAGTCAGGGAAATAATAAAACGCAACTCGCGACACGAACATCGGACGTCAAGTAATCTTATTAGTTGATTCAAATCAGAGTAGGTATACCTCTCTGCTAAAATTGGTTTGTGCGCATGTTACTTCATCCGCAAACTTTAGTTTGTCGAGGTCTACGTTCGTTAACATTTGAATCAGATCCTCGTTTTCATATTATCCTCTCTCCATTCATCTCCTTCGATCTCTTCAGCTCGTTCTCTACATTCAATCACATTTCCAAATGTAATTTTTCAATCAAACTTTTTCAATATCATTTTTTCTGTCTCCTTCGGAGCATAATTTATTTGCTTTGAAAGGGAATTTCGACATTTCATTAATGAAGCAAAAATGAATAATTCACTTATCCCTCCCGCGAGGGATGTTCGCGCCCCTTTTTCAATATTATTACCGATATTAAAAAAATAATATGAGTCGGTACTTCTGACACTTGTATTATTTAATATTTTTTTCAATCAATGCCATAACATAATCATAAAATATCGTCGTTGCATATTAAAAATGAATCATGTGAAGCAGGTAATATTAGGAGAAAATTGAATAAAAAAAATTGGATGATTACGTAAGTTACGTATAACCGACTTCTGAAAACGGAGAATGTTATCAATTTTTCTTTTGTATGTTCTGCGATTTATTTTTACCACGTTGACCGATTTCGATGATTATTTTTTTCAATCTGAAAGGGAGTGTCTTACGGTTGGTCCCATTTCAATTCGGCCAAGGTATGATCGAGGGATCCATGGAAAATTCATCAAACTCTTCAATTCGCACCTCAGCGACAAGATCTCTTTACAGTATTGTCCGATTTATATGATTGAAACTAGAGGTTTTATAAAAATGTTTCAGGTAAATTGTTAATCTTTTGATTCCAATTTGTAGATTTCAATTCCATAATTAATGGTATTTTCAACAAGTATTTTATATTTCCCGACAATCGTTTCGACTTATATTTCGACTATGCATGATTAAAATTACAATTATAGAAAAAAAATACTTAAAATTCAAAATGCAAAGTGAGATTTTTCAATTTTTTTTCACAAAAATGCTTCGACCGCCGTGAAGTAGTGATAATTATTATATGTGATTCGACTACTAGCGACGTAGAATAAAAAAAAACATTTCTCATAAATATGCTTCTTTGGACTGGAAACAGTAGATGGTCGTAATTAATTGTACATACATACATACCATCACGCCATGTCCCTCATGGGATAGGCAGAGAGAACCGAATGCCATTTACTTCTATCTATACATCCATTCATCGCCTCGTCAACATTCATACATCGTTTTATACATGTTCGTCTGTTGTTCACGCTTCTAACATTTCCGTCTTTCAAAATACCGTTCACATGGACGGTGCCATCCCTTCCTTGGGCGGTCCTGACCTCTCATTCCATTCCTGTCAGCAATGTATATTTTCTTCGTCAGGCGTTCCTCATTCATTCTCCCCATGTGGCCAAACCATCTCAATGTGTTCACTTTCATTCTATTAATAACATCTTTCTTTATCCTACATTCTTTCCTTAAGTCCTCATTTCTGACCCTGTCAAACATCGTTCTATTACAGATTCTCCTTAGCAATCTCAATTAATTGTCATCCTAAAGGCCCCCATTAACGATCGTGCCATCCTTCCAAATGGCTTGCTATAACTCCAAAATGCGCTCGTGAATGTCAAAACCCGCGCAGCCCAATTGGCCTGACACACCAAAATGGAATTCCAAACGATCGAAACTCTGTAGTACCGCGACAAACGGCGCGGTGCATCCTGTCGGTACGGCATGCTCGTGAGTGTGAAAATCAGCGGTACATTGCGCCATCTCATTGCGCCAAGCTGTTTGACACTATCGTGAATGCGAAAATACAACATTTTCTCTTTGTTTTTTTCTTTTTATATATATAACTAAACCGCTATAGCAGTTGTATAAAACTAATCATCAGAATTATTTTTCATTTTTACTTGAAAATTTAAAAAAAAAATGAAATTATTAATGCGAAAGCGCCGACCGCATGTGTATACTAATTTTGATGGCTCGATGGCGCGCCCGTGAGTGTGATTAAAATAATTTAACAATGGTCCAAATGGAGCCAGTCCATATGGAGCGACGTCGAATGACACGATCGTGAATGGGCTGCTTTATACAAACTCGCCACTTGTACAGGGCGCGAGAGAGCATTTTTTTATTTTTATTACAGTCATATCGACAGTGCACTCTCTATGGATAAACACATTTCTTCCATAGTCAGACAAAGTTGTTACTTTCTCAGACAACTTAGACCTATTCGAAGGTGTCTCTCGACAAATGCTGCTAAGGTCCTTATAAATTCTTTAATAGTTTCCCGTGTAGATTATTGTAACGCCATATTAGCACACTTACCGCAATACCAAATCCATAGAATACAACTCATCCTCAATGCAGCAGCCCGTTATATTTACCAGATTGATCGTTTCTCGCATATCTCACCAACACTTCACAAACTTCATTGGCTGAAGAGCCCAGAACGTATAGAATTTAAAACATGTCTCCTTGTCTTTAAAGCACTCAATAGCATGGCCCCGGAATATATATCGGAACTTTGTGTTCCATTTTCACCTAACAATAAACAAAGTACGCTAAGATCAATGACCCAATCCAATAAAAAACTAGTAGAAACCAATCTCACAAATAAGCCAAAATACCTATATCGATCTTTTGGCGTTTCTGGACCAAAGTCATGGAACAATCTTCCAATGGATATAAGATGTGCCGAAAATATCAATGAATTCAAGAAGAAATTAAAAACTCATCTTTTCCGCAAGTCGTATCCAGATTGTCCTTCATCCGTTCAATAATATTATGTGTACTAAATATTATGCCAGTTTACTTTGAATCGACTATTTTTTATAATTAATTTCATCTGGATTATGTAACAAGATTAATTTGTGATTTCTAGGTATTTTTTTAATTTTTATATTTCACCATTTTCAATGTGTTAGCTATAGGACTAATTTTAACTTAATTTTAACTGATTGTATTTTTTTAAGTTTTATGTTTCACCATTTTCAATGTGTTAGCTATAGGACTAATTTTAAATTATTTTTTGCAAACTGAAAGCGCCCTTGAGGTGACCACGGTTGTCACTAAACGGCGCTTTATAAATTGTCCTTATTATTATTATTATTATTATTATTATTTCAAATAGAGTTTATATTGAAAGAAAAAAAACTTATCTGAAATTGTAATTAAGTCATAATGACTGGCTTTATTTACCAAGGACAATATTTTATCTTGAAAAGTTAAGTTGAGCAGATAAATAAGAGGTACCTACCTAAGTCCTTATTAATTAATTCAGATCTGAGAATCTCTTTACGAAACCAAAGCTGTTTGATTTTGAGAGACTTAAATCGCAACTCAAACACAAAACTTTGACGGTTCTGTCTTTTTTATCGGATTTATAGAAAGCGGTGGCGAATAATCCAGAAAACTTCTTTTTTTAAATTCTATTTGTAGAGTTTTGGTATTAACAGAGTGTAAATCCATTTTAAAATTAATAGGTACGATATTATTTTGTTGTCTTTAACCTCTTTTTATACATCTAACACATTATTTTATTCCATTTCTGTATATCTCGCACAGTATTTTGTCTATTTCTAACTTTTTTTTTGTATTTCAAGTTATAAAAAATAAATAATTTACGTGGAAATATAAAATTATTATTGTGTATGTAGGCTTTTTTATACAATAGAATTTGCAGGTCAATGCGTAATTTGCAAAACAAAAACCAAAAAATACGTTGATTCAAACTAAAGAAGACAAAAATATCTAGAAAAATATGATGTGACGTTGCATTAATGCTTCAGGTTTAGTAAATAAACCTAAAAACATTTATTTTCCATTCACCGCCATTGCGAAATGAAAGTTTTTTTTGGTTTATTAACTTAACGTGATGCATTAATGCAACGTTACATCGTATTTTTCTATATAAATATAATGTTCTATACCTTATAGTTTTTTTAGAAATTTAAGATAAATGTCAAAAATCGGGGTATGCTTATTATTTTCCAACAAGAATATATACTATACAGAATATAATTAAAAAGTTAAGGTATATTTTTCTTTATTAATATCCAAAAAAACTAGGTTATTATTTTCAAAATGATTAGTTTTGTGGTAATGATGCAAATTCAAATTGAATAAATAGGTATGTTGGCAGCAGTCACCCTCTTAAAACTTTTTCATACATTGGCAACACTGTCACAATGTTATGTAGTGTTCAGTATGTTATAAAATATTGTGGATGTGAACAAAATAATGTTATATACCTTTTTTGTAAGTGTTTTGAAATAACAACAATACACATATCACCACCTTCGATGCCGCGTTAGTGGCCAGGGGTTTTAAGTAATTTAAAATTAAGCCAGTCTTTAGTTTTAATTTCTGACTAAAAAATCTATACATTATACATGGAAATGGACATACCATATTGAGGCTGCTTTCATTTATGAAGTAAATCAATAGGTACTTTGAAGTTGTAACTCACCTGTAACAAAATAAAACGATATATTAATAAATTTTTAAATGTGTTTCCAGTCTGGATCTGTGAGACGATAAATATCGTAAGTCTCCAGAATGTGGCAACATGTTATTGGGTGCGTGTTAAATAATTATTTGACATAGTACATGCAAGTTGCCCGTGAAGTTACATAATATAAAAAGTATTAAAAATATAAACAGTAGGTACGTTTATCCTATGTTTGTCTAAATTAACATTTTTAATTTTTCACTGGACACAATAGGTAGACGAGGCAGGAATGATTAATTACTTTTTTCGCATTAAGTACGGTGTTTTTTAATTAGACTAATTAATATCTCCCCACAGGTGCGTCAGTCATTCGGTGTATTATGTGGGATTGAAATATATATTCCTACATGGGACACGTTAATGTGGTTTCATTGTACACATCGGGACACATACAGAGTGAAAACACAATAATTAATTTGGTCACATAAATTGTGCCAATATCGGTGGTAACGCCTTTATTTATTATATACTTCGAATTCCAGTTTCGAAATAATTAAAACAAGTATTGGAATTATTCCAATTATTGAAATGTGATAATAGTCGATAAGTGGTAGGTTACAGATTACAGCGATTTTACTGGAGAAAAAGGCAGTAGACAGATATTTTTAATTGTCATACAGTAGTAGTACTAATTGACAGACTGAATGTTTCATATGGCTTCCAAAGATCTGCAATAACCTGGTTAAAATCGTACTTAACAAATAGATATCAGACTGTCACAGTAAATGAATTAAAATCAAAACCTGCACTGATGAAAACGGGAGTACCACAAGGCTCTGTATTAGGTCCACTTTTATTTATTTTATACACAAAAGAAATATTTGACATTATACAATCACATGACTTAAACGCTCACTGTTATGCAGATGACTGGCAAATATACTCACAATGCTCTCCCGAAGACATAACATTTCTAAAGGAAAAAACATCTAAATGTATTCAGGAGGTAAACAAGTGGATGTCTTCAAATAAACTTAAATTAAATCCAAGTAAAACAGAGTTCCTCTGGACTGCTACTCAGAGACGTAACCACTTACTTGATAAATCTGTTATCACAATAAATAACTCCAATATTGTTCCAAAATCCTGCGTGAAACTTCTTGGTGTCCACTTAGACTCAAACGTGGGGCCAACACTCGGATTGGTTGCACAGGGGCTTGTGTGGAGGTCAGTCATTTTTTCCTACCCAAAATATGAAAACATTTTTTACTTTTCTTCTGCTGTATTTATTTATTTTGTAATGTGATTAACTGATTGCCATAGTACACATTGTTTTGTATACTTAAAATTTACTCTGGTTGGTTTGGAAGAAATTGCCATTAGGCAATAAGCCCGCCAGTGTACTTATTATATGTACAAGAAGATTCAAATATATAAATAAACAAATATGTTTGGAGATTAAGTATCAAACCATTAAGAGTCGCCGTAGATATTGTGTAGTGTATACTTCCATACAAATTATATGAAACGATGTTGTCACTAAATTCAATTTTTATAAAAATTATTTAAAACAATTGAGATGTACTACTGTAATGTACATATTTTATGTAGAAAATTAAATTATATAGTAAGGGTTTCAGTGTTCTGTTGGTATTATGTATGTCTTAGATCATGTTTTACCGTGTGTATGTATATATTATGCCAGTGTTCTGTTTTAATTTAGTATTTACAAATTTACTAAATTAAGAATAATGAAATATACCAATTTACATAATATTATCACAAAAACATTAAAAAAGATAAAAGAATTCCTAACCAAACAAAAACATTATTCTAATGTTCTAATGTAGAGGCGTTCACTTTGTGAAAATTCATTTTAATTATAATTTAAAATAAATTAATAAACTTTGTTTGATTTTCACTAGTTATATTTTTTAAAACACAACATGTTTCGCAAAGCAATTAATAATCACAAGAAAATAATAAATAATCAGACGCAACCCTACACTTCACCACTACTGTCCATGTTTTTTTTTTTTTTTATAAGTTTATTTGGCAGAACTATTATTTATAGGTATAGTTTCCTGCCATTTACAAGTATATTATTGTAGTATATACAGTTGATGAGCCACGTCGTGTGGTGGCACACACACACACACACACACACACAAGCAGATTTGTAACAATAACACAAAATTATTAGGATATCAGTGGCGGAGAGTGAAAATATAATTTAAGCAAAGAATTAAATAAATGATATCTAAACCGAACAATGTTACCAATTATAAAATAAAATAAGATTTGTTAAAGTAAAAATCCCTTATTGGACAAACGAAAGAACACACAAAAAAAAAAAAAAAATATATATATATATAGGTATTTTTTTTTTCAACTAAAATTAAGAACGAAAAGAAGAAAAGAAAAAAAAAATATACCAATTTCGGTATTCGTTCTCGATCTGCAAATGAATAGAGAAACTATTAACTAAAAAAAAAAAAAAATATATAAAAAACAAAAAAATAAAAATGAATATTAGGAAGATGAAACGAGATAGAGAGACACATCCCTCTACCTGCGCCTATCTAGATTTTTATATTATTTTTGATAATGAATTTTGAAATCACGTTGTATATACTGGAATTAAATTCCGAGAGTATTGCATTCATGGATGTTGGAAATGGTACCTTGAGTTTTGTTAAGTCTGGAATAAAACCCGGATATTTTCCCCTATCCTTACATGAAAAGAATATGTGGTTGACAGATTCCTCTTCCTCTCCACAGTCGCATATATCCGTTGTTATCACCCCAATTTTAAACAGAAACTGTTTGGTGCACACATGCCCAAATTTAATCCGACATATGACTGATGTACTCTGTCTGGACAGAGTTATTTTATTAAACCACGGAATACGGTTTATTGTGGGTTGTATAGCTCTATATCTCGAGGGCGACGCATTCCATCTTGTCTGCCAGTTTTCTAGTAAATGTTCTCTACAGGTGAAAAATACATCCGAGAAAGGCACCTTTTGATGGGAAGGTGAACTAGGTAATTCTGATGCTTCTTTGGCTAGGCAGTCTGCAGTTTCATTTCCCCTTATACCAGCATGACCTGGGATCCATCCCAGGACAGCATTACAACCCCGCTCATGAAGGCTGTGCAAGAGTTGCTTTATTTGTAAAACGGTACAATCCAAAGGGTAGTTGAAAGATGAATTATTTATTTTTTGTATCGCGCTGAGAGAGTCACTCAATATAATTGTGCTTTCAAAATTGTTTTGAGAGATTTATTTTTTTTTTTTTTTATTTTTTTTTTTTTATTTTTTCAAATTGAAGCTAACAATGTACAAAGAATAGTATATATGTATAAAAATATCAAATATAACAATTATCATCTCCGTACATCAATTATTAGCTTACAATACTATCATGATTTATTACAAAATACAGTCATATATACAAGATACAAAATCATATGTGTGTGTGAGGGTGTATATGTGTGAAGGTGTGTGTGTGTGTATGTGTGTGTATGTGTAAGTGTACATATATGTGTATGTGCATGCGTGCTGTGCGTTAGTGATAATCTTATGAAATTCCTGTTTTTAATTTTTGAGCGAGTTTATGTTTTGTATCACTGAATAGGTCTATGTCAAGGGACTTCTCATATTTTATGTATGTGTTTATAATTCTGTTTATAGTTGAGTTTTTCGCGGCATTAGTTTTGTATAATTTAGGTCGGAAGAGAGTTGTGTGTCTGGAGCGTCTCAATGGTACGTTAAAGTCAATACTCGACAAAAGTTCCGGGCAGTCAATAATATTGTTCAATATGTTGTACAGAAATTGTATATCTTGGCATTTGCGTCTTGATTCTAGTGACGGTGGAATAGGTGCAACAATACTTCGATATGCCAATCTCTTCAAATATTTACGCTGTATTTTTTCTATATTATTAATGTGCACTCGATATTGCGGGTTCCAAATAACAGAGCCAAACTCCAGTGTACTTCTGACTAGTGAATTAAATAATATTTTAAATGTTTGTGGATTTTTGAAATCTTTACTTATCCTAAAAATAAAACCTAATTTTTTATAACCTGCTGTTGTAATTTTATCTATATGTTGTCTGTAATTTAATTTGCTGTCCAAGAATAATCCCAAATCCCGACACAAAGATTTCTTTACTATGTGTTCATCATTTAATGTGTAATCGAAAGTGTGTTTATTAATTTTTCTAGTGTAAGAAATTGAGAAACATTTAGAGGTGTTCAGTTTTAATAAATTTAATCTACAATAAGCTGCAAGTCGATCCAAATCTTCTTGAAGTTTTGCACAGTCAGATATAGTTTTCACACAATTGTAAATTTTCATGTCGTCTGCAAAGAGTGAATAATTAGAGTATTTAAAACAATTTCCAATGTCGTTGACATATACATTAAACAGTAGTGGTCCCAAGTGGGATCCTTGAGGAACTCCAGAACATATATGTGTTATATTTTCAGATGCATAACCCTTTACCACCGTAAGTTGAGTGCGATTAGAAATATAAGATTGAATCCATCTATGAAGATCTCCATGTATGCCAATTTGTAAAAGTTTTGTTATTAGTACATCATGGTTAACACGATCAAACGCTTTTGAATAATCAGTGTAAATTGTATCAATTTGATGTCCTTTATCCATATTATCATTGAGATAATGAGTGAAAACAGCGAGGTTAGATATCACTGAGCGCTTTTTCATAAAACCGTGTTGCTTTTGTGTGATCAATGAAGAAATGCAGGGATAGAGTTGGTCATAGACGATCTTTTCTAATATTTTGCTCAAAATTGGTAACTTTGATACGGGCCTATAATTTTCTACATTATGTTTGTCACCAGATTTGTAAATCGGAGATATTAATGCTGTTTTCCATCTCGCGGGGAAAATACCTTGTTTGAGTGATTTGTTAAACAAATCGAAAACCGGTGTCACCAGCATGTTGGCGCATTTGTTAATAAATATTCCAGGTATTCCATCAATACCTGCGCCTTTCCTGGGGTCTGTTTTACTAAGATAAATTAATGTTACGTTTTTGTCAATGTTTATTGGAAATTTTGATTGATCAGTTGTACTATGACCGCTGGTATGTGTTACTGTAGATGAGTCGAAAACTGTGGCGAAATATTTCGAAAACAGGTTGGCAGTTTCAACTGGATTTTCTGAACTATTTGTTTGATATGTCATTGAGTCGGGTATAATCTGTGATTTACCTTGTGATTTTACATATGACCAAAAACTCTTGACATTATTTTGAATATTCGATTCTACAGAAGTGATATATCGTTTATATATCTCTTTAGCCATTTTTTTGTGCCTTTTTCTTAAGAGTTCATATGTGGCGCGGTCAAGGGGATTTTTATTTTTTTTCGATAATCTCAAGTAAAAAAGTTTTTCATTAGTTATTTTTATCAATGATGATGTATACCAATTGGGATAGTGACAACTTTTTATGACTCTACTTGGGATCAATGAATCTATAATAGGATTAATTATATTATAAAAATTTTCAACAGATGCGTTGATGCAAGAAGTATTTTGAACTGGACTCCAATCAGTTATTGAAAGAATTTCATTTATTGTATTATAATCTGCTTTATGGAACTGTTTTGTCGAGCGTGGTATAGAGGTTTTCATCGTAGAATCCGCTAGAGTAATATCCAGCAGTAATGATCTATGATGAGGATCCTCACTAACAAGTGGCTCATCTGCAGCAGATACAGAGACTAATATGTTACTAAGTATGAGGTCTAATATGCGATTATGAGCATTGCGAATATTATTCATTTGTTTTAAGTTAGAGAAGGCAAGGCAATTTATCAATAATGTAGAGCATTGATCTATGTTGTCCATTATAACATCCGTTGTTTCCCAATTTATAAAGGGCATATTATAATCGCCAATAATCAAGAAACCATCATCAGGAAATTTCACTATCAAATCATTTATTCTATTAGTATGCTCGGAAACCAGATTTATTCGTTCTGCAGTTGTCAGTTTGGGGCCCGTTCCTGGGATATACGTGCAACATAAATGGACTTTTTTCAACCTTTTTAATGTAATCGTTATCCAAATATCTTCTGCCGATGTATACCAATCATTCTGTACAATAGTTTTGTATTGTTTTTTAATAGCTATTGCCACTCCACCCCCTCTGATTTTATTTTGAATATTTCTATTTCTCCTGTACACATTATAGCGTGTATCGAATATTTCACTGTCGGATATGCTATCAACAAGCCATGTTTCACATATAAATATTGCGTCATAATCGTTTGACAATACGTTAAAATAGAATTCTTCAGTTTTTGTTCTTAATCCGCGAGTATTTTGATAGTACACATGAATAGATTCAGCCATTATAATAGGTAGATATTAAGTTATCATTACTGATACTCAAAAAAAATACAATTATTAAACATAAATAATATCTATAGAAAAATGTTATGAATTGTGAAAAGTCCACTGGGCTCAGCTCTGTTGACTGACATAGGTAATTCGTACGCACTAGCAACGTAAGCGTAATATCCATTTTTAGACTTAAGTTACACTCAAATGAATAACAATCACCTATATCGAGATATCCAATGCAATTGGATCTATTATATGATAAGAATATTACATATGCATTCACATACTGATTGTTGTAACATGTTGGTCTAAGTGAGTCTTGTATGCGTATTGTGTAATTTGTGAGAATGTATGTATATTTCTGTGTGTATTGTGACAGTGGTAAGTAGAATTTGAATAATAATATAAATGAGTATTTCATTGACGTTCGAGGTCCTCTAGTTGATCTACGCTGTAGATATGTATCGGTCTTGAGGTGGTGTCCTTCCGAATCATGATCTTTGAGTTTCTTATCCATAAAAAATTGTAGTTATTTTGTTTTTTGAATTCTTTGGCGGCTCTCAGTATGTGTTTCGATTTGAATGTTAGATGGTCGTTAATGAAAAAGCGAATCTTCTCTCCTGGTATATTCATCATGTTTGTGTCGATGCCTTTCTTCTTTTTGACTGCTGCCAACATTTCATCTTTTTTGTTCTTAGAGTCAAACTTAACAACAATATTGTTACTCTTCCGAGTCAAAATATTTCTGCTGCCGGCTGTTCTATATGTCTCGATTATATCTTTGTCACTAAGTGTACACCCCAACGATTTTCCAATATCCAAAACAACTCTTTTAATATTCTCTTGGTTTGATTCTGGCAGGCCGTGGATTTCTATATTATTTATCAGTGAACGTTGCTCAGACTCTAATAGTTCTCTGTTATTTTTATCTGTTTTTTGTTTCAAAATGTTTACTGTTTTCGTTAGTGTAGCTAACTCGGATTCTAATCTGTCAACTTTATGAATTTTACTCTCCAAAGCCTCGAACCTAACAGAAAATTGATCAAGTTTTGAGTTTGTAAAGTCAATGGATTTTTTAAATTGTGTTATTTCATCTTTTAACTCTTTGACTTGATCTTGTACTTGTATGCTTATGGATTTAAATGCAGACAGTTCAGAGGTAATCTTTTTTAGTTCTGCCATCACAGAATCTATGGTGTTATTAGAGTTAGTAGGGTCGGATTTGCACGAAACGCAGCGCCAGATTTTCCTTTTCTCTATGTTTGATTTTCGGAAAGTAGTCTCAGAGGTACCCCCGCATTCATAATGTAATAACTTTTTGCACGATGTACAGGTTACCCCGTCAGTTACAGTTTGTTGGCATTTAAAGCAATCCATATTAATTGTTAATTGATTTTTTGTTATGTACATATATAGTGTAGGTATGTGGGTAGGGCTCAACAGAGCTCTATTTAGTATGAGAAAAAGCTTATTTTCATAGATAACTTTAGAACCTTGTAAGATAGAACATTGATCCCGCGAGGTTTTTTGTACCAAATTTGATGGGCTTTCTAATGGTATATAAATAAACAACACATACCCATCACCAAAAGCGGCACTTCACCAAAATGTCACTTTTCAGATATAAACTGGTATAACTTAGTGTTTCATATCTTTTGATTTCTTTGACGTATGAGTTCAAAAATCCGTAGCTGGATACTAAATTTGGTGTTGGTTTTTTTCCCCAAAATCTACGATTCTTTTTGACTATATCATAGAGGTCGCGTATTTTGTTGATTATGGGATTATCACTCAAAATGCAGCTCCTTATGAAAAATTTATCCGCTAAGTATTGCCTTCTAAGGTCCAACGGCGGTTCTACTGCTTCAACCTGTAATGCTTCAACTGGCGAAGATTTCATAGCTCCTAGAACAATTCGGAGGGCCTCATATTGGACTCTATCCAATTTTTTGCTATTGCATTTAGATAAGGGTGACATTAGAAAACAGCAATAGTCTAGTTGTGATCGTATGAGAGAGTTATACATTAGCTTTAGGATCCTAGGGTGAGATCCCCACCAGACTCTTGAAACTGCTCTCATCGCATTGAGTCCTGCTTGGCATCTGTTGGAAATGTAGAAAGTGGCAGCATTCCACGTCAGTTTAGTGTCCAGAATAATACCCAAAAATTTTAACTCTTGTGTCTGAGGTAGTGGACTATCGTTAATAAATATATTGCATGGCTTGGGTTTTCTTGCTTTAGAAAATATTATTTTTTTACATTTGGAAGGGTTAAACGTGAGTCCTAAACAATTAAGTTTGTTGGAGAGTATCCTTAAGTTAGAGTTCATTGTATCTTCTGTTTTATTAATGTCATTACCTACACAGTATATAAAAAAATCATCGGCATAATTAAGCAGTTTGAAATCCGCGGATAGGTCCTCAAATACGTCGTGGATGTATATATTGAACAATATAGGGCTTATGACAGACCCCTGCGGTAGTCCCCTATAGACGAGTCTATTGTGAGTAGTACCACCGGGGCCTTCCACCAGGATCTTCCTTTCGCTTAGTATACAATGTAAAAAGGACACAATTTTGTTTGGTATGCCGAATTTTCTGAGTTTGTCGCCCAATACCGGAAGCAAAAAGTTATCATAAGCACCAGAAATATCCAAGCTAACCCCCACGACATGTTTAGAATCAGAGAAGGCCATCAGAATGTCAGTAACGAGATGAGCGACGCTTTCCATCGTAGATTTCCCTTTTCTAAACCCGAACATTAGAGGAGAAAAACTCTGACTTTTCTCTGCAAACCAATCTAGTCGTCTTTTTATCATGTGTTCTAGCACTTTGAGCAGGACGCTTGACAGAGCGATCGGCCTGAAAGAAATATCTTCTGGGCTATTGCTTTGGTTTTTAGGTATAGGAATGATCACCTGACTTTTCCATGTATTTGGCACTATGCAGTTGTCAAAGCAAATGTTCATTACCTTTAGAAGGTAGGAAATTGTTGAGCTACCACTCTTGTATAGAAGACTGTATGGAATTTCATCGAGTCCAGGAGCCGAGTCCCTAACAGATCTCAGGACAGAGCTGAGCTCCTCCAAAGAGAACTGCGAGATCAAGAAAGAGTGGTCATCCAATTTTTTTGTAGTGTTAGAGATATTCAGGTCTATTGTATACCTTTGTACATTTGAGCTATCTAGAGACCAAATCTCCTTTAAGTTCGGGACATAAGGGGGAGCCAACTTGTTGATGAAGGCGGAGAAAGGGAGTTCAGAGATATGGTTTGTTTTTCTGCTTTTATAAGTGCCCCTAAATTTACGTATGTTAGACCATACAGTACTGATTGGTGTTTGGGGGGATAAAGAAGTGCAAAAAGCTATTCATCCAGCCTTCTTTTTAGCTCTGAACAATTTCTTGGCCTGAGCCTGGGTATTTTTAAAAGCGATAAAGTTTTCAAAATTCGAGTTGTACTTATATCTTTTAAGTACCTCTCTACGATTCTGTAACATTTTCTCACAGTCGTCATCCCACCATGGGACAAACGGGTGTTGGATCTTTTTGAAAGGAGTTTTATTCTGAAAGTTGGGAATTTTATGGAGCATATTATTCAGAGAATCAGAGCATTCATTTATGTTATCATTTGTTGGATGAGGCAGAGAACCACAAGATCCATCACAAAATTCTTTAAAATCTCCCCAATTGGCATTCCTTAACACTTTCCTATCAATATTCTTTTTGCTACCAGTAGCAGGATTTGTTCTAATAAATCTCTTTACAACCTTAATCTCAGGGGAGCTCCATTCAAATAGAATTGGAAAATGGTCGCTACCACCTACTTCCTCCAACGTATTCCAATAAAACACAGAAGCCACATCGCAACTGGTAATTGATAAGTCAGGGATGCTAGCCTGCTGATTAGGAACCGGAATTCTTGTAGGGGAGCCATCGTTCAATACACAAAGATCAAAGTCGTTCAGATATTCCACGATTCTCCTGCCCGGTACATCTGTATTATGGCAACCCCACAAGGGGTGATGCGCGTTAAGGTCTCCTAAGAGTACCAATGGTTTTGGAGAGTTCTCTAAAACCTTTTTTAAATATGTGGAAGATTCTTGTGAAATACTAGGGGAAATATAAATAGAGAGAAATGTAGTGTTAAAGATCCTAGCGCCAACAATTTCAAATGGACATAGTGGTGGCTTAACAGAAATAGGGGAAAAGGGAAGGCTGTCCTTAATTAGCAATGCTGCCCCTCCATATCCTGCAGGCCGATCATCCCTCAAGCACGTGAACCCCTCTACGCCAAATGTTCTTTCTGGCTTAAGCCAGGTTTCCGAGAGAGCCATTATCGATGTATGATAGTCTAAAGCAATTTTCAAAATATCCTGTTTGTTGCATATAGCGCTCCTGCAGTTATATTGTAGGATATTGATAGAATTATTTCCCGCCATTAAAAATTAAAAAAATGTATTAGTATAAAAAATAAAAAAAAAAAAAATAAATATATATTAATTTATAAGCAAGAGCGATGTTAAAGAAACAAAATGTTATTATTCAGAGTCCTCGGTAAACGTTTCTTTTCTTTGAGATGATAAACTGTCAGTTGTATTTACAAGTTGCCTGTCGGCTCGAATATTTTCAAGTTGGGACATTATAAATTTATCTGAAGTCGGGGAAGATATAAAATTACCGGCCGTTAGATGGTTTTCGAGATTGGTTATCGCGGTGATAGCTTCTTCAATTAGGTTGTTTGATTTAAAAATGCAGCCGTCCTCCGGTTGGGGATAGTTGCCATCCGGGGCTACTAATATTAATTTTAGCTCATCAACAATTTTAGAGAGGTACTTTTTTTTACTGTTTTCTTTAGTTATTGATGATAGTTGAGTAACCCTCATTTTTTGACTGATTTTACCTGCAAAACTCTCCGAGCCTCTAGGTGGTGATCTCGGTATGGACCGAGTAGGGGACCGCGGAGGTGGACCATCCTGTATTGGTCTTTGATTGAGATTATGCGCAGCTACTGCCGAATAGGCCGGTTTACTTCTTGGGAATCTTAAGCTTGCTTCGTAGTATGATATGGAATTTTCCGCCATTACTTTTTTTATATTTTTCTGTCTCGCTATTTCTGGGCAAAGAACGCTGACTGCAGGGTGCCGACCTCCACAATTCACACACGATACATGATCGTCCCCAATCGTACACTTGTCTCCTGTATGGTTACTACCGCATCTGTAACAAACTTCTTTACCTCTGCACTGCAGTTTAGTATGACCAAATTTGCAGCATTGGTAACACTGTACTGTCGGGAGGACGTATGTCTCTACAGGTATTCTATTGAAAAATAAATATACATGGGAAGGTAATTCCTGTCCTTCAACAGACATCACGATTGATCTCGCTGGTTTCCAAACAGTTTTATCGTTTTCAAAAGTTTTAAATGTTAGTCTGCGCAGTTTTATAATTTTTCCAAAGCCCCTGGGTGTGGAGATGTGTTGGAGCAAATCCTCCTCAGACATGTCTACCGGAATATTTCTCAATACCCCCATTCGTGATGACAGATACTTTGGGATGAATGCAATATACCCATGATTACTCAGGTTTTCATCGTCCAAAAATCTATTTGCGGCTTCGATGGTATTAAATTCTACGGCGACCTTTTGTCTTCCCACGGATTTTATTCTCGAAATATTTTCAAAATTTTTCCTGTATATAAACGACCCAAAGGAGACTGAATCCATACTAGCAAAACCATTATCCGTCTGTTTTTGTACGTGAACTACGAATGGACATGAAAAAGTAGAATTATACCTAATTTTGTACTCTCCGCCACTGGAGTCTTTTATAGTAACACCGTTGTTGCTTTTTTTGTTTGCCGGAGCTGTAATATCATCGTCCCTTCCTCGCTTACCGACAAGCGAGGTGGGGAGGTGCGACACCTCCCCACCCGCAGTCTCCATTTTTAATCTAGTTCTTGATATATTTTAAAAATCAGACAATAAACGAAAATGAAAAAAAGAAAACATAAATGAACGAACGTTCATATAAACGAAATAACAAATAAAGTATTTATAAATTATTTAAAGGAAAATAATGGAACGAACTCACCAAAACACTGTCAATATACACAACAACACGTTTAACACAAACCAAAACACGTGCGCTCCGCACGGCACTCCGTTCTTAACTATCACTGTCCATGTTCCCGTTAGGTCAACGCTCACCCCCTCCCTTGCCCCCGCTTTCTACTACACCCTTGACACTGCCACATACCACGCAAAATTAGTTTTTCAGTTAGTATTAACTCACCTCTCACCTGAGGAAGATAACGGAGGTTATCGAAACATGTTGTGTTTTAAAAAATATAACTAGTGAAAATCAAACAAAGTTTATTAATTTATTTTAAATTATAATTAAAAACATTATTAATTTTATTCTTTAGTAGAAGTCATTTTCTTTAAAAATGATTCGATTATTCGATGCACAATGGCGGGTTTATTGCCATGAGGCAATATCTTCCAACCAGCCAATGCATCGTTAGTTATGATGTAATATCTATCTATCTATCCCTATTCATAGTTCTGAATTTCATAGCTCTTCATTTGAAGTACATTCAGCTAGACTATGGAATAGCCTAAGTCCTGATGTTACGTCGTCTATCTCATTAAACATCTTCAAGAAAAGGATAAAGCAAAAATATTTATCTGACAACACCTGATTACATCTTCCTCTCCTCTTCCTTTCCTTATCCTTTAGTTTTCCTATCATTGCTATGAATTTATTGTTCTTATATGCTATCTTCATTGTTTTTTTTTTACATTTCTTCTTCTGTCTTTATTTATTTTGTAATGTGATTAATTTATTGCCATAGTACACATTGTTTTGTATATTTAACATTTACTCTGGTTGGTTGGAAGAAATTGTTATTAGGCAATAAGCCCCCAGTGTACTTATTATATGTACAAGAAGATTCAAATAAATAAATAATATCAAAATGAAAAATTGGTATACTGGCAGTAGACGCCCTCTACAATATGTAGATAATTCAATGCATTAACCGCTCTGTCATAGACCCATTAGAAAAAAAATTCAAATTGTAACAATATTTTAATTTGTCTGACATCGAAATCCTCATTTTGGGAGCAACATAATATTAAAATTCGCAAGATTCCCATAATTTTAATTTTAGCGACGAGATTGGTTCTTCGTCTTCTTGGTAATAAATAACATTTCCATACACAATGCGTTTCCTCTCGCTACAATAATGTCATCCATCAGGATTTGTGGACGGATTTGAACGGATATAAAAAAAAATGCTATGTAAAACCGCGGATATGCGGTATTCTTCAATTTGGAAATCAAATAAATGCGTAGTCACAGGATCGGATCAATGAATTTTTCGCCATTCCCATTTTATAATTCTTTTTTTTTTTTAATTTATAGATTCTAGGTTCTTCTTTTTCTTCTTGTCAGGTCCCTACAGAGAAAGCCTTCCCGTCCTGTGCAATGCGAAACAGCTCCTCCCCAGTTCTCATACCAGTCCATTCTCAGATGTTTCGCAGCCAGGAAAGCTGCCTTCTTTCTTCCGACCCCTCTACGACCCTAAATCTTCCCCTTCATAACAAGCTGAAGGATGGCGATACTTGAAGAATGAAGTTTCTTGGTTAACGGGTCTTAATTATTCAATCAATCTTCTTGTAGTTTTTTTTAGTTACTTATAATTAAAAATTAAAAAAGGGTTTTATAAAGAAAAGTATTAAACAAATTCGAATTTAAACTCATGCAATATAATTGAATGAGCGGGGGCGTAACGTCCCGATCAGTTGGGGGGATTTAAATTATATTATGGTGATGCGAACAAGTCAACCAAAGAAAGATTCAGCCTGTATAGTCTACCTGTGGAATATGAGACAGTCACTTACTTGTAACGGTCCTCCAATCTTCGCAGGCATGCAGATTTTGTATCTCCGGTCTCTAGTTCTGGTGGAGATGATGGTTTGTCCACATAGAAAGTCTGAACACATTCATGCATTCGATACATTTTGAAATTGAAAAAATTTGACCACATATCGGAATACCGATCTCTTTTAAGGTGGTTGCCTATCAGGCAGCGTAGGAACCTACATACCCTCACACTTCTATACAAGGTCTTAAACAACTCCAATGCTCCAGTTTATCTACAAAATCAATTTCACTTCCTCTCTGAACACGGGTTGCCTCTTCGATTAAATACTGAAAGAACGCTCAGTATCCCAGTACACAATACTTATTTTCACCACCTCTTTCTCCGTACAAGCAGCTCGTCTTTGGAATCACATCCCATCGCAACTTCGAGTTTCATTAACACTTCCCGCATTCAAAAGAAATCTGAGGAATCATTTCCTTACACAACATAACACCTAAATTTGTCTCTTAATCCTATCCTTGTCCCCCCCCCTCTCCAGTCACCTCCGTTTCTTTATTGTTTTTGCTTATATGTTTTTTTTTTCTTTTTGTTTGTTTTATTTTCTTTATAGCTTTTGCTTGTATTATATAAAAATTTTGCTACATACCATAAATGTAATAGTTTTTCACCAAATGAATATGGTTGGTTGGAAGATATTGCCATTTGGCAATAAGCCCGCCATTGTGCACTTGTGCTCAGAAAGTTTAAAATAAATAAACACATGCACCATGCAGTGACACAACAATTCCTCACCGAAAATTTGTGACAATCACGATATATTATAAAGTATTCAAAAGGGCACAGTAAATTAGATTATTACCGGCAAGTTTTAAAGCAAAACGCGGCAGATTATGTAATATATTTAATCGGCGCGGCGTAATTAAAAAATGATAGCACAAGTAAATTATGGCTATTTAACTCGAAGAGACATAACTTGATCTCTCGCGAATATATCAACACACTTCAGCTGACGTGCGACTCACTACCAGATCCACTTCCCAAGTTAGTCCAAATCCGTGGCTCCAACCATATCCGCCTACCTGTGTCGCTCAGATGTTGAAAAAACATGACAAATAAATGACTATCTAATTCACAGATGGCAGACTGGTCCCACAGTTGATTTGTTAAATATAAATAAAATCAAAATAAATTATACAATAACTTTGATTGGCAAATGAATATATTGCTCAACCAATAATGAAGATGTACATACAAACTGTTCTTTATTTCAAAGACGTATCTTTTGAGGGAATTAGGGAAATTATTTTCAAAATATACTACATAGCCTACTATAGCCTCTTAAAATTTCATATTTTTATTCTCATATTGCTCAAAAGGTACATCACTTTCAAAAGATGGCGTTAAAGAATTAAGTATCAAGATTACAAAATAAAATCTTTTAATCAAAAATAATTAAAAATTTATGAAAATGCTGAAAATTTTCCGTACAAAGTTTGAATACTTTTTGGAGTGACTTGGTAGTGAGGAGTATAGCGTTGGCCACAACCCATTCGTTATTATTTTATAGTTGTAATACATCTGCATTTATTATAATATATTCATCATACTTTTGAATATGAATGAATGATCTACTGATAGCAAATAACAAGGCGATATACGTCGCTGCATATTGGAGTGGCAAAGCCTAAAGTCTGGACCCGATAAGTATGTAAGTAAGTACCATACTTTTATCCAAAGCAGCGAAGAGTTACGAAATATTTGCGCCCAGTCAATATATAACTTTTGCAACCATGACAGTACCAGCCCTGTGTTAGCATATATAAGTAGACATTTTTGCAAGAGCACTCAGAATTAAATCTGCGATTTGATAAAATAAATTATCCATTTCAGATACAAACCAATATATAAAAATAACAATGTACAAAAATGAGATTAGGTACATAGATATTCGATCAAATTGAATATAATATGTTGTTTCAACCTTCATTTAGTTATCTATGGGGATCATCAATTAATAAAAATACGTAAATTGAAAAAACAAAACAGAATACATATACAGTAATCAGTAGAGTTGATAGGTAGTATATCTACCTCCTCAGATCCTAATCCTTTGATATGTTAAGTATCTGGATGGGTGAATTATTCCTAATTGAAAGCTTGATGATGCGTTTGTTGCATTTTATTTTGTTCTATTGAATAATTTACAATTTACGCATTAATCTGCTAATTCTTTTGAGGAAGTGTATAATGGTACTAATAATAATTGAGTGTTATTATTTGTAGTGCTTAATTGTTATTAATATCATCATTAATAAATCGGCCAGCGCCGTAAAAAAATTCAAAAATAAAGTTAGATATTTACAAAAAAAACTGTCAACCCCATGTCACAATTGGTTAGCTGTTTGGCTACTTTGGATTCGATCCCCACCAGAGGATAAATTAATTTCTCACGCGATTCTATTTTCTTGTTTATTTATTTTTAAAACAAACAGGATACATTAATATAAATAAATAATGTTATATGATTATATAAAAAGTATGATTAGTTTATTGTATCCCAAAAATAATATATGTTTTCACATAAGAGTAACAAATTAACCATTTATAATTTTGATGAACAAATATTTTTTACAGTTAAATTGGTAATTAAACTGTAATATTTCAGAGCTTTCAATACTATTTTCGTGATCGCCGTTCCTTTTTACCTCTAAATCATTATTTTTTACTCATATCCCTCACGCATGTTTTCTATTGTTGTAATATGTATGTTTTGAAATCTGCTCGTAATTTAAGTATTATATCGAAATGTTTAAAGTATGCATTGTAGTTGTATTAACTCCGTCTAATGTAATTTTTATGTGAGTACTTTGTGTAACATCGGTCGACATAGAATAAAAACTGAGATCTGATATTGCGTGATGGGCAGTAAAAGTATAATTTAAAAAATAAGTAAGGTGAGTCTACAAGATTGTGAATAATTAAGGAACATCTTACCTATAATTGTTCATCAGTTTTCGAGTTGAAAATATTATGTTATTTAGCAGTTTGCCTATGTACGACTTACGTATATAAAAATCAATTCAAAAATTAATATGTTAATCGTGTGTTGTTGAATATTTTAATAATTACCATAATTACCTGTTATAATTTAATGTTATTAAAGTATCACGGTTGATGTGTTGAGGGTTAATTAAAATTTTATATCTTTACCCCTCGTACTATAGGTAGGTATTTGTATTTTGTAACAAACTTTTGAAACTACATTGAAATTAACCCTCACATACAATCTCGTTACAATTTAATTACAAATTAACATAATTTTAAAGCTTGCCTTACATTTAATTTAATTGAAATTTTAGTATATACAGGGTTCAAACGACTCAAATGTGGCCAAGACTTGACTCATCTCCACAAAATATGCGTTTGACAGTTAAAAAAAATTTCATAAATTTCTGTTATTGAAATGAAATTATTTATTTCCATTTTTTACACATATATATAACAAAAAAATAACTATATTTTATAAATACTTATTATGTATGTACAATTGTTCCTGCCTCACTAGACAAGTCTGTTCTGAGGCAGTACTGTTTCAATTTGCCCTGAAGTTAATTGCAAAATAATGCAAAATAATAATTTACAGAGATAATTAAACATACATAAACAAAAAAGAAAAAGAGAAGAAATATAATCCGAAAATATACCGTGAACTTTTTAGTCCATATATGTTTAATAATTGTAGTGGAAATGTCAGAAATATCAGTCACAACGGGAATAAAACAGGGAGATAGTCTGAGCCCTTTCTTATTTAATTTAATTATGGACAAGGTGATAGAGGATGTGGTTTCTGTGGGTGTGGGATACAGAATGGGCAAGAATCTCGTCAACATTATATTCTACGCAGATGATGCAACGCTCGTTGCTGAAACGGAGGATGACCTGCAACAGCTACTAAACAGATTCCATACAGCAGCCAGGAGATATAATATGATATTATCCATATAGACAGCGAACCAATCGAACAGGTCACAAAATTCAAATACTTGGGAGTCGACATTTCCAGCAGCAGTGACTTATATGAGGAAGTCAAATCGCAAACAGACAAGGCAGCGGTCGTTGCTGGCTGTTTGAGAGATACTGTCTGGAAAAACAAACACATGCTAACAGAGAGTAAAACCCGAATTTATAAAACATGTGTGCGACCCATTATGACTTATGCGATTGAGGCCAGAGCGGACACCGTTAGAACAAAGAGCCTGCTCCGGACGACAGAGATGAGAACCCTACGCTCCATCGCGGGTTTCACCCTTTTGGATCGGATGCGGAACACCGATATAAGACAGATCTGTGACGTTAGGGATATTGTCAGATGGTGCAGGAGCCGTAGACGATTCTGGCGGGACCATGTGGTGAGAATGGGATACAACAGATTGCCCAAAATTATCTCCCAACAAATAAACTTTGGCAATCGACCACGAGGTAGACCACCCAAGAGATGGAGAGATAGCTGGAGCTCGGCGTCACAAGAGGCCTTGAGGGATGGGCAAAGTTCCTGAAAAAAAAACAGGTGTCAACCTAAAATAAGAAGAAGAAGAAGAAGTGGAAATGATGGATGCCACCAAGCTGTGGTAGAGATTTTCAGGTTATCTTCGAAGGCACAGAGTAGTGAATTATGTTAGGATATTAATTTAACAGGACATTAACAGATTGTATTCTACGATTTCTTTTCAGCCAGTATTACCAGTTTTTTTATGTTTGTTAGGTCGCGTGAGATATTGTGTTCTATGTCAGGTAATTGTCAGGTATTGTGTTCTATGTCAGGTAATTGTCAGGTATTGTGTTCTATGTCAGGTATTATAGGTACATATTGGTATTATATTGAGAATGACCACTTTCTAGTCAGTTCTCCTAGACAATGTGTCATATAGCTTAAGAGGGTGACTGCTGCCAACGTACCTATTTTTTCAATTTGAATTTGCATTATTACTACAAAACGAATTATTTTGAAAAAAAATAAACTAGTTTAGTTTGGATATTAATAAACAAAAATATACCTTTATTTTTTAATTATGTTCTGTATATATTATTGTAGGAAAATAATAAGCATACCCCGATTTTCGACATTTATCTTAAATTTCTAAAAAACTATAAGGTATAGAACATTATATTTTTTTATAAATAAAAGAAGATCAAAATATCTGGAAAAATACGTTGCATTAATGCATCAGGGTTAGTTATTCTTCTTCTTTAGTTAGGACTGTGTCCTGTTATTCTCTGAGCCTGCTCTTGTGAAGTGGACGTCCAGCTATCCTTCCATCGTTTGGGTGGTCTTCCAGGGGGTCTGCCATTTGTTATCTCCCCATCCGCTGCCATCCTCACCTCTCGATCCGAACCCGCTCTCCCCACATGATCTCTCCAGAATCGTCTTCGTGTTCTTCCCCATCGCACAACATCTTCGAAATCACAGATTCTTCTTATCTCCGAGTTCCTTACTCTGTCAAGAAGTGTTACGCCTGCGATGGGTCGTAGAGTCTTCATCTCAGTGGTTCTTAGGAGGTTTTTTGTTCTGGCGGTGTCAGCTCTTGTTTCTATGCCGTATGTCATGATCGGCCTTACACAGGTTTGTTTGTTTTTTGTTTTTTTAATAAAAATGAATATGTCCTTGTTAAACAAGTACATATACATCTTCCTACGTTCCCTAAACTAAGCATAAATGCTTGTCCTATAGGTGAACGAGATCGGTCGAGGCAGGATTCGAACTCGCGACCACTGGATTACTAACCCAGCGCGCTAACCGCTCTGCCATCGACCCATCCACTTATAGATCTTATAGATCCTTACCTTACTCTCCTTCAGCATGTCTCTGTTTCTCCATACAGCATTTTTCAAGCATCCAGCCACGACGGCGGCCTTATTCGCTTGCTCTCTTACTTCGTCAAAGAGGTTACTGCTGCTGGACACTTCGACACCCAAGTACTTAAATCGCATCACTTGTTCTATGGTTTTATTTTCGATTGCAAGTTTGCATCGTACTGGATGCCTTGAGGTGACCATGCTTTTTGTTTTGTCTACTGAGATTTTCATGTTAAATCGTTGAGAGGATAAATGGAATCTATACAGCAGTCTCAGGGTAAGTTAATAAACTAAAAAAAAAATATTTCGCAATGGTACTTGATGGATAATAAATGTTTTTTGGTTTATTTACTAAACCTGAAGCATTAATGCAACTTCACATCATATTTTTCTTGATATTTTTGTCTTCTATAATTAAAAAAAATTTGTTAAACTACGCTGTAGAAGCATATTTCCTTTGACTCCTTTCCTTACCATTGTCCCCTCACCGATGTATGAGAATTGTCATTTGCTGCAATAATTTTGGGTGACAATAAGTGTCAAGAAAGAAATTAATCAGTACAAGTTTGAAGACCACTGCGTGTGGATGTGTGCACAGAAAAAATAATCAGTCAACTAGGAATATAGAAGCATCGGTGAGATCGTTTAAAATACAGTCCACTACCTACCATCTTTAAGACCCATCACCTGATGTTTTCTACATACGCCTTATATTTTATTGAAAATATAAGACAAACGTGTCAAATCGGGGTATGCCATTATTTTTCTACAAGAATTTATACAGAACATTATCAAAAAGTAAGGATATATTTTTCTTTATTAAAACCCGAACTATCTAAATTATATTTTTCAAAACGATTTGTTAAGAAATAATGATGGTATATCAAATTGAAAAATAGGTACGTTGGCAGCAGTCCCCCCCCATAATTGAGAATTTGTGAGATCGTTTAAAATACAGTCCACTACCTACCATCTTTAAGACCCATCACCTGATGTTTTCTACATACGCCTTATATTTTACTGAAAATATAAGACAAACGTGTCAAATCGGGGTATGCCATTATTTTTCTACAAGAATTTATACAGAACATTATCAAAAAGTAAAGATATATTTTTCTTTATTAAAACCCGAACTATCTAAATTATATTTTTCAAAACGATTTGATAAGAAATAATGATGGTATATCAAATTGAAAAATAGGTACGTTGGCAGCAGTCCCCCCCCTTAATTGAGAATTTGTGAGATCGTTTAAAATACAGTCCACTACCTACCATCTTTAAGACCCATCACCTGATGTTTTCTACATACGCCTTATATTTTACTGAAAATATAAGACAAACGTGTCAAATCGGGGTATGCCATGATTTTTCTACAAGAATTTATACAGAACATTATCAAAAAGTAAAGATATATTTTTCTTTATTAAAACCCGAACTATCTAAATTATATTTTTCAAAACGATTTGATAAGAAATAATGATGGTATATCAAATTGAAAAATAGGTACGTTGGCAGCAGTCCCCCCCCCTTAATTGAGAATTTGTGATAATTCAGGAGGAGGAATTTCTTTGTAGTGATGTAATTTTTCTGAAAAATTGAAAAAGCGTGGAATAACATTAATAATAATGACTGATTTTACTGCGATAGAATCTGGTGTGATATGATGTATATTAAAATACATTTTGGTAATAATTTATCCTTCGTATAAGTATGTTCGAAACCCGGCGTGTTTTTTATCATGTGATAAAACAAAATATGCCCTGAAATACATAAATTTGAGGGTGGTTTATATATTAAAGAATGGGATGTTTTATATATTTTAAAAACCTCCCCTTGCGAAATGTCTATCATAAATATAAACAGCATTTCCTTCAAGGGGCCTTATAGAGTTTAACACTCTCGTTTGGGTTAAGTTTCACATTTCAGATAGGTACATTATTTCAATATTTTATGTTGAAGATATAGAAATCTCTACAAGGGTTAATAATAATATATTTTATCCTCAAATGATAGGGCATTTGTTTCAAAGTCCAAAAGATAAAGGCGAAATCAGTTAAATTGTGTGAAATCGGTATATTTACTGTTACAAATCCAACAAGATAAAAGTAAAATTTTTTTTTTTAATGCGGCGCTGGCCGATTTACTAATGATATTAATAACAATTAAGCACTACAAATAATAACACTCAATTATTATTATTACCATTACACACTTCCTCAAAAGAATTTGCAGATCAATGCGTAAATTGTAAAATATTTAAAAGAGCAAAATAAAATGCAACAAACGCATCATCAAGCTTTCAATTGGGAATAGTTCACCCATCCAGATACTTAACATATCAAAGGATTAGGCTCTGAGGAGGTCTCTATACTACCTAACAACCCTACTGATTCCCGAATATTAACGTTTAAAAAATCTTTAACGATTCTACATGTATTCATAATTACCGTTTTTTGCATTTTTATTATTAAATTTTTCGATAAATCTATAATTTCTAAATTACGGATTAACGATTTTGGAATAATGCCGGTGGCTGAAATAATGAAGGTGAATATTATTATTTTACGAGAATGCCAAAGTCTTTTAATCTCGTTACCTAAAGCGGTATATTTTCTAATTTTTTCATCAAAAGTTTTTATAATATTACTAGAATTTGGAATAGCCACGTCGCAAATATATGTTATTTTTTTAATTTTATCATGTATTATTAAATCGGGTCTGTTATGTTGAATTGACCGGTCAGTTAATATTGTTTTATCGTAATAAAGCGAAATATTATTATTTTCTAAAAATGAAATCGGATCATATAATAGCCTTAAATCAGTATATCGTTATAGTATTTGTTACAAAACTAACTAAAATTACTAAATTGTGTAAAATCGTTATATTATCTGTTACAAAGTCGAAAAGATAAAAATAAAATAAATAAAAGAGTTAAAAATCGGTATATTTTTGTTACAAAGTCCAAAATATAAAGGCGAAATCAGTAAAATTTTCTAAAATCGTTATAATTTGTTTCTCATTATTTTTTTATTTAATTTATATAATTATAATAATTCCTTTGGATAATATTTTTATACAACGCCGTTTTCTGTGAAAATCTTACCACAAGAACGCTGAAATTGATTGACATTCTCAACGGGCTAATGCGTAGAATCAATTAAACTTGTTTCATCCCGTTTAATAATAGGTATGCGTGGAAGTAAAATAAATTCTACATTTTTATATTTTAAAAATGCCGATTGTATTAAATTCGTGTATTTAGGACTTTTTTCATGATAATCTGTTTTTCCGTAACTTAGCAATCGAATAGGATAATAATCGAATATTTTTTTTTGGTATCTACTCAATAATTTTTACTTTAGCTAATACCTATTCTAATGAGAGAAGCGAAGTATTCCTGTCTCGGTCTGCCTCATTCAAAATCATTTTCCGCACTCTTTTTGTCTACAAACGTCATTTTGCCTATTAATATAACGATGAAAAATTGACATTGTACAAGTTTTATTAAATCTCCATAGAACCAAGTTGAACCCATAGATTTTTAATATAATAGGTATAATAGATGTAGTACTCCATGCAAAAAGTCAGTCATGGAATATCGCGCGTTTGACATTTTGGTTGGCAACATATTTCAGTTTTCCTTACATTTCAACACATCCTAGATAACTGTTATCTAAAACTTAATAATTAAAATGTTTTTTAGACAAATAATTCCGAAAACAATTCACATTAGTCGTTATTCTCTATATAAAAACGTTGTGGACTGGAACCAAAACGTCAAAAATGACTCACTTCGATTCATACAAAAATTGCCAACTACGACGTACGACATCTAGTATATTATAATAAAAATCTATGGTTGAACCATAGAATTGGTTGAGCCAAATATTTTTTAAAGATATTCTCTTGATTTCTATGTCTTCGAAAACCAATCTCGTTTTAGTGTCTCGTTTCTGCTTGCGACAGCATATATTTAATTTAAATGTCCGTCTTTAATTGATTTTCAATAATTGAACATAATAAAGGTGAACAATGAACAACATTTCAGCCAATAAAGGTAGATCGTTTCAATTTGAAATTATTTTCCTTACGCAGTACCGGTTCAGTAATATGGGACGAAGCACTGAATGTAGTACATATTTGCAAATCAATATCAGTTAAATATATTCAAAGTATAAATTATAAATAACCTTAAAATATTGACATTGCACAATAACAAGTACCTGTCAATAATCCAAAAAGCATAACAAAACAATTGAAAAAGTATAATATGGTATTCTTACATAGACTAGAATTTCATATTTAGTTTTCTACGTAGGTGATAATCGCCCCACCATAATAGTTTAAATATTGTTTTTTCACTATATTGTTTTGATATATAAGGTTGTTGCTGTTGTAAATTATTAATTACAGATGTATATTGTATATTGGTTACTTTGTTATTGTTAAAGTTTGGTTTTTGGTTTTGGATATAATGTGCAAAATACACATTTGAGAGATATAATGTATAAAATTGTGTGTTTTATGTCGATTATATTTTGTATTTCATAAGTTTTTCTTCCCCCGACGTTGGCGATCACTCCCTCTATGTCCTGCGCTGCCCGGAATATCTGCTTCACAGTTCTGAAGCCCGTCTATTCCCTGATATTACACAGCCAAGACATCTGTATCCTTCCAGTCCCTCGGCGACCGTCTATCTTGCCCTTCAGTATTAATTGGAGCAAGTGGTATTATTCTCCCCTCATTATGTGGCGCAGATATCTCGCGAACCTTTATTGTTGACAGAAGTTGTCTGGTTGTCCTGGATCGACTTAATACTTCTGAATTTGTAACCAGATCAGTCCAAGGGATTTTGAGCATTTTGTATCGAAAGTATTAAATTCAACTGTCAGTGTGAGATTTACACGGCGACGAGTCGAAGATCACGATGACAACTGACTACTAGTGTTGTGGTGTATTGAATACGTGGTATTCAATACACCACGATTCGCGGCGTCTTATCACTTCCGCGCGCTATACAAATAGATAGGTATTTAATATGTACAGTGTAGGTACTTGTTCGGCCAAGAGCTCTGCTACGGAATATACCAAGTATAAAGTTACATATGTGTTTAACATATATTAACCCCACACCAGGACTAGACAAGTGTAGTTAGCAATACTTTAGGGAGAGGATAATGTTGGAAGTGTTGCAAAATTTACCAAACAATAAATAAATAAAATTAAAATAATATATATTATGGTCTATGCTACAAATTCACAACTTGAAGTGAGAAACTTGATACCAATCTGAAGTTAATATGTGTAATCTGTTTATATTTATAAGAATCAGGTTACTATAGAGAAGGTGTAGAGATGTTACCATGGTTGCCGGTTGCTCATTGCTCATCTCCGATGGAGCATATCGCAACAAGAGGAAAGTCAACCAAGCGAATAAGGAGATAAATCGGTACCTTACACAAAATAAAACTTAACCCTATTTGTTATTTAGGTACAACTTCGAGAATAGGGTGACTTTGCATATAGAAATACAAAGTTTTTGAAATATATTTGATATAACTATATTTGTAACACAATTTTTGCGTGACTCCCAGTCAGGTATAATATCTATTTATAATTCCATTTTTAAGGGCCTTTGAGACAAATACACACACACACATATGTACACACACTTTTAAATGTTAATTTTCAGTTTTTTTTTGTTTTTATGTGAGTATATATTTAGATGGGTCGATGGCAGAGCGGCTAGCGCGTTGGGTTAGTAATCCAGTGGTCGCGAGTTCTATTTTTTAAGTAAGTCTATTTTTTAAATAATTAAATTGTAATGCCAGTCCTTAATTTGTTTCGATTTGATTATAATTTTGTAATATTAATAAACGGCTTATTATAAATACTAGTTGCATGTAACACATGAGATCCAACTGTCGACAGCGATAGTATGTATAGTTGAAGAATAAGTACCAAACCCATAAATACAAATTATTTATTATTTTATGATATTTAGTTTTCTATACAACACATGTACCTAGGTAGTCAAGATAGGATAGTATGGAGGTCAGTCTTTTTTTCCTACCCGGAATATGAAAACAGCATGATGGTATATGTATATTGTATGTTTAGAGATGAAGTTTCAAACTATTAAGTCTTCTTTGATATTGTGTATAGGTGACTACCATACAAATTGTATGAAGCGATGTCGTCACTAAATTCAATTTTTATAAAAATTGTTAAAAAAAATTTGAGATGTACTGCTACAATGTTAATATTTTTTATATAAAATTAAATTATCTAGTTGGGGTGTTTCGGCTTTTTTCGATATTTTAAAAAAAATGGAAATATAGGCAGTTAAACTCATAAATTTATCATAAAAAAAATACTTTTCTTAATAAAAAATGTTTGAGAAACCCTGGAATTTTTTTGAAAAAATTAATTTGAGATTTTGTATTTGTCTATGTTTATACCAATTTTCGGCGTTCTAGCTTTTATGGTTTCTGAGATATAGGGAAAAATAAAATAAAAATTCAAAAGTTGATAACCCCTGACTGAAACAAAAATTCAAAATTCTGAGTATAAAAGTTTTGTAGGCCTGACACACACACACACACACACAGACGGGGACGGACACACACACACACACACAGACATACACACACACACAGACACACACACACACACACAGACACACGAAATGTTCTACTCCGAATTCTGAGTAAATCCGTGTATGGAACATATATGCTGCAAAGGCTCTAAGTTGGTGTTTTTTGACTTCAAAGTTGGAAAAGCCGTGAAAAAAGTAGACCTCTCCATACAATTCTCGCGTATTCTGGCTTGATACATTGTCGATATGTTAAGAGAACAAAATTCTCCTGAACAAATCGACAGTTGGATAAATGCATCAAAATCTTTACCATTTGTCCCGATGATATTCGAATAAATGATGGTGTGCACATTCGTAAAAAATGCGACAGTCTGTCACGTGTGAAGTAAATGGTCGTATGTAGAATCGTAACTGCAACATATCTACATAAATGTAAATGTGTTATGTAACACAATAGAATCATAAAATTATGTATTTTTGTATGTAGGTATATGTATTTACTTGTACATTATATCATTCACCCACATAGTAAGACTTTGCTAAATTTGTGTCTGAATATTTTCATGTTGGTCTATAAAAAATAATGATATTCGAAATTTGTGATCCGTATTCGTTCATCCAAATGTCATATCTATATTATTGACTAAAGGTATACGTACCTAATATATTTACTGATGTGTATCAATATATTTTTTTTTTGTTTTTTTATATTGTTTTTCTTGGTTTTGTATTACTTTCATACATTTTTAATCAAAAATTAACTAATTTTTTTAACTTTGTTTACACCACGTTACAAATACGTCCAATTATTGAATATGGCAGTCACCTCTGGAGTGGCGCCCCCCAATACCTACTGAATACCCTCGACGCTGTCCAAAGGCGTGCTATACGTCTGATTCATGATCCATCACTGACTGATGGATTGCAATCACTAGAACACAGACGCAGAGTCGGTATTTTAAGTTTATTCTATAGATACTACCACGGGAATTGCTCAGAAGAACTTGCATCTTTGGTCCCTCCTCCACCCACTCGCAACAGAGTCACTCGCTTCACTCAATCGCAGCATCCATTCACAGTGGACCTTCAACATATACGAACAAGTCGCTTCTCGAACTCCTTTATTAATACAGCAGCCCGACTATGGAACGATTTTCCGAATTCTGTGTTTCCACCTTCGTACAACCCGGGTCTTTTTAAAATCCGAATTAATAAACTCTTTTCTAGATTGCAAACCCCTCCCAACGCTACGTAGTGCGCTTCTTCGGAGGAGTAAAATGGACCCAAATCCTAATAGCTGGCGTCCCCTACGTAGACATGTTAAAAAAAAAAAAAAACCACGTGAGAATTAAATTAGCGACCGGTTTCGGAACTAACCGTTCCCTCCTCAGGCAGGATTTCAACTAAACGCAGAAACTATGTTTTTGTATATTGGTGGGAGGTCATTAGGGGCGGGTCTTGTGTAAAATGGCTTTGATTGGTACGATTGATGGAAAGGGGAAACATGTTTAAAAGCGGGCTGTAAGTTAAATTTACTTGATTATTTATTATATTTCTGTTTGAATTAATTGCTTTTTTTATTTCAAGTGAATCTAAATTATCTAAGCGTAAACCTACTTTATTGATGTGTAAAATTTTTGTACCTGATTGAATATTAAATTGGTGGTCATTTAGTATTAAGTGTTCCGCGAATTTCGAGAAGTTATCATTTTTTAAATATCTGATATGCTCTTTTATTCTAGTCTCGAATTTACGGCCTGTTTTTTTCCGATATATATCGCGGAACAGTCCTCAAAAGTCAATTCATATACCCCGGAGTTATCCATTTTTCTGCTTTGGTCTTTACTGTTTATTAACGTGGTGTAAACAAAGTTAAAAAATTAGTTAATTTTTGTTAAAATGTACCACAAAGTTAAAAATACGATATTTGATAACATTTTTAATCATACTATGTAACCACTCAACTTTTTACTCCTCACTAACCCAAGGGGATATAGTGGGGAGTAATGATTTCGCAATTTTGAAGGGTATTTTATTATTGCAAATTATTAAATAGTTTCATCACAATGTGTCTTTCAGTGTGTGCTATGTGCTGTGTGCTATGTACGGCGTGTTTATTTTACTTGATCGATTATAGACTTACTCCTTCGATTATTTTCAAATTATGCAAATATGTATATCTAATTCTCGCTTTGACCTCATAAGATTTTGAAGGATATCTGAATAGTGCCTCTGGATTTATTTCAAATTGGTAAAAAGGCACATCACTTTCTTAAAATGGCATCGGAGAGTTATCAAGTTTTTATAATAAAAAAATTAAATGGGAAATAATTTAACAAACTCATTTCACGAAAATGCTGAATATTTTCCATACAAAATTTGAAAACCTTCTTTATAGAATGACTTGTTAGTGAGGAGTTTAGCGTTGGCCACAACCCACTCGTTTATTCATGCAAAAGGCGTAGAGCCGTACAAAGTAATAAATTTAAAAAATACAGAATTTATATTACAGATGGGTCAATGGCAGAGCGGTAAGCGCATTGGGTTAGTAATCCAGTGGTCGCGAGTTCGAATCCTGCCTCGACCGATTTCGTTCACCTATAGCACAAGCATTTATGCTTATTTCAGGGAACGCAGGAAGATGTATATGTACTTTTTTAACAAGGACATATTCATTTAAAAAAAAAAAAATTAAATAAAAGATTAGTAGATAATTTATAGTTTTTTATTCATTTCTTCTTCAATATTTATTAATATTTTACTAGAAATACATAATTACAAGCAATAAAATTTGCATGAACATTTTCAAAGTATCGCTTTCAAAACCTTCATATTGAATTTAAATTTTGAGCCGAAATTTAAATATGATAATTGTTTTCTTTTCATTTTTATTGAAAAGCTCGTCAGGCTTTATACGTATGAACAAAGACACTTTTTAGTAACGAAAAATATGATAATTTTTTGAGAAAATTTTCATTGGAAAAAGTTTGACAACTCAACTTTCTTTTATATTTAACGTCTTTTCATTTTTCGCAAAATAAAAACGGAAACAGATTTTTGTCGTGCGGAAGTACTCGATGAATTTAGAAGTTTTTTTTTTAATGTTGAATTCCCATTTGCACAATGGATAAAATATTGAAGATAAGTTATATGTTTATTTTTAAATTTGTATTGTTTGTTACTAAAATACATTGTTTATATTCAGTAAATAATTTAATTTGAAAAATATATACAAAAATTGAAAACAGAGATTTAAGATTTTGTATGAATACCAAAAAGATGGAGGTCGATAGACACAAAATCAATATAATGCGGAATAGACAGTACAAAAACAGAAAAACAATGGCGTCGAATATTATTTATTGATGATAAATTTAATAAAATATTTACAAAAGATTTGCCAATGGGTAACATATTATGTAACAACGTAGATAAAACTCCATTGCTAAATAACTCGGGTACCTATATTATATAGACTAAATTGTGGGGATTGTCCATCTTTTTATATTGGCTAAACAGCACTTTGTAAGTTTGGCATAAGGATAAAAGAGCATATTATGCGTTGTATAACAAATAACAATTTTTCCGAATTCGCCAACCACCTTTTAAGTACAAACCACACATTTAACAAAGATACAAATGTAAAAATTCTGCATATACATAAAGATGAATTAAAGCTAGATAATTTGGAAGTCCTAGATATTAGGAAAGCTCTGAACAAAAATGATAAAATTATAAAATTATCAAACAATTGTTGATGATTTAATAATTTTGGTTGTTCCAGCCTGAACAACCAAACTGGGAATATGCATCTCTATTACACAATATCCATATATGAAAATTATTTCATGCTTCTATATGGCATATTAATTTATTAAATATTTTATTAATCGAAATATTTTATTAATATATTTATTAATCGAAATATATGACAATCATTCTTATAAAAAAAAAATATAAAAAGAGAAAATTATGTTCAAAAAAGAACGCAGAGTGCATTTAGTGACGCTCTTAGGAAATAGACACTCGAAAGACACTGTGTGGCGTTTAGATTGTACGTCGAGTGTACGCACCAAACGCTCGGTAAAATTGTCGGGTGAAAAACGCTCTGACAGTTATATCTGTTGACTTCTATTTTATCTGTGAAATGATGACATCAATTGACATTTTTTGTGATTACAATATGCATTCTCAAAGAGGTTAATTTATAAAAATATCATTCAACAATTTCCAATAAAATGTCAGAGATTTTTATTTACACCACTGCCGAATTGTTGTATTTGGATGAAAATATAACCTAAAAAGAGATGTGTATGATAAATGACATTTGACATTTAAAACGCATTCATTGAAACATTCAGATTGAAACGCCGCTCGATAGCGTTCACTGAGATTGGTGTGAAAAACGTCATAATCTGCAACTTCAGGTACATTCGACGCCCGACGTTGCGCGTTGAATCTGAACACAGCCGAACTCTTTACGCCGCTATAAAGTTTGCAAAATTTCAGGCGTTTTTTAAAGACTGATAATTACGTGGATTATGACTTATTAAAAAATAATTTAAAAACAAATAATAATTTTGTGAATCACAAATGTGGGGAGTACTTGTAGTACTTCTACCTTCTCTTTCTTTCTAGTACCGGCCTTCTCTTAAGGGCGACAATACTCAAATAATAAATGTGCTACGTAGATCATACAACGTGGATATATTAATTTAGAATATAGGTAGACAGTACAAGTCGCTACCTACAAGTCGTAAGCAGAATGGACGCCTACCAACTCACGCGCTATTTATATCATCTATATTTTTAATACTTCGATAAGTCCCTTTCATACAACACATCTCAATACAATATTGCAATTGAAGATCACGCGGGAATTACAATGAATTTCAGTATTTTTATCATATTGACCTAATTATGACGTTTGGTAAGCATTATAGGAAATTTTCCCGAAAACAATTTGTTTTTAACAATAATAAGATGGGTCGTAGCTAAAAAGGCTGTTTATATTTAATTTAGTTCTATTAAAAACAAGGAATGTCAATAATTAATTTACATATATGTACAAGGAATGTCTATGATTATGAATATATTAAAAACAATACGTACAAACTTTTATTTACCATCCCAACCCTTAACCTGTAAAAAAATGTAAAAATAAACCAGGAATTTTATACCCCATCAATCAACACAGCAACATATTTAGTAGACATAACATTATTGAGTATACACCTGTCGATGGGAGGAGTGCTCTCCCGAAACTAGTAGTGTTTAAGTTTAACTCACCAAGTGGTATTTAGCAAAGTACTTGAACCATTATTATTGACAACGAATGTCACTGACATAAACAAGGAATATCACAAACAATCCTTGTTTTAGTCATTTTTGACTCACTTCTCACTTATATTGATTTAGAAAATGTAATTATTCCACTGTTTTAAAACTAATAACATTTTATTATTGTCAATAAATACAATCAATATAGATAACGATCCTTGAAAATAAATTCTTCTTCTTCTTTCATTAGGCCCAGGGCCTGTTTTATGCTGCATTTTCAGCTTCCTGTGATGTGGACTGCCAACTATCTCGCCATCTTTTTGGTGGGCGTCCTCGTGGTCTAGACCCCGATAAATTGATTTCAACATATCTTTTTATAGACATTAAATTATCAAATTTCAGTTATCTCAAAACTGGCTCTGAGTTAATATGATACGTTATATGAGAAAAAAACGCTCTACGAAAATTGTACTGTTAAATTAATATCACCAAGAAAAAGCACACACGACAGAAAACATTGAGTGAGAAAGAGATAGTACAATAAAATATATTCACCCACACACTGCAGACATATTTTTTTTATTGCTTCTCGGGCAACTAACAGGTAGTATAAATCAAATATTAATTTAACATACACCCAATAACAAGTTTCCACATTATGGAGACTTGCGATATTTATCGTCTCACAGATCCAGACTGAAAACACAATTAAAAACTGTGTTTCCACCGGGAATCGAACCCGGGACCTTGCCACAAAGCCACAAAGGCCGACAGTATATTTTCCCTTTTGCTTCAGTGCAATCACATTATAATTATCTCTCACATCAAATAATGATGACTGTAAAAGAGACGAACTTATATTAAGTTATAGCTGCGTGAAAAAGCTAAAACAAGAGTGAGTGACTGTATAAGAGACTTCTAACACCAGCATTACTGGTCGGAGTGTTCATATAGAACTGTCGCAATTACAGATTACTGGTCGGAGTGTTCATATAGAACTGTCGCAATTACAGATTACTGGTCGGAGTGTTCATATAGAACTGTCGCAATTACAGATTACTGGTCGGAGTGTTCATATAGAACTGTCGCAATTACAGATTACTGGTCGGAGTGTTCATATAGAACTGTCGCAATTACAGATTACTGGTCGGAGTGTTCATATAGAACTGTCGCAATTACAGACAGTTCTATATGAACACTCCGACCAGTAATGCTGGTGTTAGAAGTCCCTTATACAGAGTCACTCACAATTTTAATAGTAAGTTTGGGAGTGTGGATGTCTTTGCCTCTTCCTTGCATGCGTTTAGGAGATCCATTAATCAAATACTTACTGATTGCTAACCTGCACTATCTTTAATACATCAAATCCTTTCCTCTTCCTTTCCCCGTGGTACTTACGATTTTTGTATTTTTTGTATTTTATGTTAGCTTTTAAGTTTTTAAATATTTTATTTTTCTTACATTTTGTTAATTATCTATGTTAGTTTTTTAAGTTATAAAATTGTTTGTTTTTTTTTGCTAAAATTGTATTCACCACTAATTGGGCAATTTGTGGAGAAATGAAGACAGCGTTTGTATCATTGTGATATACATGTACTCTTTGTCTGTTGGTGAGTCTTTGGGATGAATAAATAAATAAATAAAGAATCCTTCTGCATAGCTACAAGCGAATATGTCTTTACTACTCTCTCGTTTACTCAAAATAAAAATAGCTAACGAAAAATCCATATAAATATATAAGTTACCGAAAATATGCAGCATAAAATTATATATCTGATCGTTCTTTCACAATTCTTGTGTAATTATTACATATTTTCATCGCACAAGATTTTGACTGCAACAATTAGTCCGAACACTACAACATCTTGCGGTATGCGTGAGGTATGCGTCTCGCTTTTTATTTAGCGAATTTTAACACGAGTAACGTATACATTATTTTTACATATATATCATTGACATCAATTTGTTTATTTCCACTCCTTTATTTTTATAAAACAAATTGTTTCAAGAACTACGGTTCTCTTCTTCAGGTAAGTTAAGACTAATTTGGTGTGGTGCGCGGCAGTATCCATGGATATTTCAGATTTTAATCTATGAAATCATAATAATTTTAAATATTCTTTCCGACTATCTAAAATCAATCAATTCCTCTCTCAAATTTAAAAAAATATCATGTTGTTTGTATTGTCTGAGGATGGCAAAAGTATTATTTCATCGTTAACCTTTCTTAGTTGAAATATGTGTTTTTTTTTTCTTTTTAATTTTATTTACAATATTCATGATTACCCTACATATTATATTTATAAAATTTATTTTTTTATTGATCTAGACGACACAGTCAATTAACACACAATTGAGTTTCTCTGTAATCAAAGATTTATTGAATTAATTCACATGTTATATTCACAATCAAAACAGTAACAAAAACCAACTCTTCCTGTAATCAAAGAAACAACATTTAATGCTATTAATTACAATGTCTGTTTCCAAATCACAATTACACACGTTACTCCCTTTATCAACAAAATTACACTATCTCGACAATTTGCTATCTCATGACAGCTGAGCCCATAGAAAAATACACCATAGACTAAGAACAAAATTTTCAAATTAATTAAACTTATCCGAGTCATAGAGTAAGTACCTAATAAGAGTAAGTACTGAAACAAAAGAAAAATATATTTTTCTTTACATATTTTTATTATATTTTTTGTTATTGTATTATTTATGTCCAGCGGTAATATCGTCGCCTCACATGCTTGAGGTCGACGGTTCGAATCCGGGCGGGGCACGCACCTCTGGATTTTTAAAAAAATCTATGTGCGGATTTATATCACTAGCTATGTGTAGCCATGATCCAATTTTTCTGGTTCCCCTTCCTAAGGGTTACGAAGGTCAGATGGCAGTCGCTTCAATGTAATAACCAGACTCGCCAATTCCAGGATCATGGTCAAAGCGTACCCCGATAGAAACGGGACAAAAGCGCTAAGGGGAAAGAAGAAGAAGTTATTGTATTATTTATCATTTATATTATTTAAAAAATATTGTTGCAAGTGGTTTATAAGTACCCAACTGCATGGCGACATTAGTGACATGTTGTTTTGTATAATATTATCATTTATGTCTGTCAAAAATGTGAATTTATTTAACCTCGATACAGGTTTATCCTTGTAAGGTTGAATACATTATTTCATATTAAGGGGGGACTGCTGCCAACGTACCTATTTTTTTAATTTGAATTTGCGTGTTGCATTTTGAAAAAAATAACCAAGTTAGTTTGGATATTAATAAATAAAAATATACCTTAATTTTTTAATTATGTTCTGTATATATTCTTGTAGGAAAATAATAAGCAAACCCCAATTTTTGACATTTATCTTAAATTTCAAAAAAACCATAAGGTATAGAGCATTATATTTTTTTATAAATTAAATAATATCAAAATATCTGGAAAAATACGATGTTACGTTGCATTAATGCATCAGGTTAAGTTAATAAACCAAAAAACTTATATTTCGAAATGGCGCTGAATGGAAAATAAATGTTTTTTTAGGTTTATTTTCTAAATCTGAAGCATTAATGCAACGTCACATCGTATTTATCTAGATATTTTTGTTTGCTTTAATTTAAAAAAAATATGTTGAACTACGCCTTATATTTTATTAAAAATATAAGATAAACGTTGAAAATCGGGGTATGCCATTATTTTTCTACAAGAATTTATACAAAACATTATCAAAAAGTAAAGATACATTTTTCTTTACGAATACCCAAACTATCTAAATTGTTTTTTTCAAAACGATTTGATAAGAAATAATGATGGTATATCAAATTGAAAAATAGGTACGTTGGCAGCAGTCCCCCCCTTAAGTGTACTCAACAAAAAGATTTTTATAAATAAATAAATAAATAATACATGTATGTAGATACATTAACGAAGTAGAAATATCAATACGCTGCAGATATACTAATGTACATATATCTGTCACGAAGTATGTGGATCAAAATAGAGGCGTGTAAAGCACTCCCCAAAAGCTTCAAAAGGAAGATATATTACATTATGTAAAAATGGGTTTTGTAGCCACAAATAAGCAGAGAGCGTGTCCAGTGTACAAAGTATCCCCCAGAGAGCGTCAGATGGGGATACTGTCGTGGTGACAGCCAACTTGGTCAATATATCATCTAGTCTTCATCTCACATAACTACCATCCTCTATGTCCCAACACGTACACTTTGTCTCTCTCAAATATCAAAATAAGCTCTATATAAGTGTTTTAAAAATAAATTATCTTGGTTACAACCAAAACATAATATGATGGTTTATTATTTGTCGACAGAGACGAAGCAGGAAAACATTTTGATGGGTCGGTAGATGAACAGGTGGCGTACTGGAATAGTAATCCAGTTCGTATATTCGAATATAGCGCTAGCAAGTTTGTTTAGTTTTTTTATTATTTTTACTGACAAAATTTTTAACATCTCAATAGAGATGAAGTTGGGATATTGTAGAAGAGCCAGGAACTCGAGGCACCTACAGGGCTAACGACCTGTCATCGGCTGATTTATGCGATCACATTATGCGCTTGCGCAACGTTCACCAATTATGTCTTCTTATTGAGTTCCCTTATCAACGTAATTTTTGAAAGTTTATTTTATTTATTTTTATTTTTATTTAATCTTCTTGCACATATAATTAGTACACTGGCGGGCTTATTGCCTAATGGCAGTTTCTTCCAACCAACCAGAGTAAATGTTAAATATACGAAACAATGTGTACTATGGCAATAAGTTAGTCACATTTCAAAATAAATAAATATAGCAGAAGAAAAGTAATAAAAAAAGAAGAAAAAAACACAAAAACAAAGAAGATAGCATATAAGAACAAATCATAGCAATGATAGGAAGACTAAGGGATAAGGAAAGGAAGTTCTATATATTTGAATAGTGTGTAACAATTCGCCTGAAAATAAGGAACTTCACTATTGCCATCTATGAAGTAACGGAAAAGCCTTTATTGTGACGCCATCTATTGAGATATTAGTTTATTTTTAAACAACTTTGTTTAGTTAATGGAATATAGAAGAATTGTAGGTATATACTTTTTCATCTTTTAAAAAAATGCTTTTTTTGATACTTGTAATCGTCCACTTTAAATTGAACTCCTTAGTCATTTCTATGTAGTTGTGTCGTACTCTTCTTTTTCCTCAGCCTATTATCGTCCTCTTCTGGACAAAGGCCTCCTCTATTTGGTTCCGCAACATCCTGTCCTGTCCAGTCCGCATCCAGGATGTGTCAGCATATCGTTTGATATCATCCCTCAATTTCAGCTGTAGTCGCCTCAAACCTCTCAATTTTTTTTTAAATGAATATGTCCTTGTTAAACAAGTACATATACATCTTCCTACGTTCCCTAAAATAAGCAAATAAATGCTTGTGCTATAGTTGAACGAAATCGGTCGAGGCAGGATTCGAACTCGCGACCACTGGATACTAACCCAATGCGCTAACCGCTCTGCCACCGATCCATCTAAATTACCTCTCAATTAATTCGTAAGACATAAATGAATTAAAATAAAATAAAATAAAATAACATTAGTGTTTTTTTGTTGTTGTGTAAAATTCAGTAGACTTGTAGGCGTTATGTTTCAACGAAATATTTGTTATTTTTTAATGCGAAGTTAGGGTAAGATACTGGATACTTAAATTTTCTAAAGTAAGTGTTTGTTTGTATGGCTTTTATTTATGCACTTATAAGCTATACTAGTTGCATGTAACACATGAGATCCAACTGTCGATAGCGATAGTATGTATAGTTGAAGAATAAGAATCAAACTATAAACCAATAAATCCAAATTATAGAAAATTATAACACATGTTGGTATGTATGTCAAGATAGGATAGTATGGAGGTCAGTCCTCTTTTCCTACCCGGAATATGAAAACTGCATGATGGTTCTGTATGTATGTTTGGAGATTAAGTATCAAACTATTAAGTCTTCTTACATACATATTGTGTATAGGTGACTACCATACAAATTGTATGAAGCGATGTCGTCACTAAATTCAATTTTATAAAAATTGTTAAAAAAAAATTGAGATGTACTGCTACAATGTTAATATTTTGTATATAAAATTAAATTATCTAGTTGGGGTGTTTCGGCTTTTTTCGATATTTAAAAAAAAATGGAAATATAGGCAGTTAAACTCATAAATTTATCTTAAAAAAATACTTTTCTTAATAAAAAATGTTTGAGAAACCCTGGAATTTTTTTGAAAAAACTAATTTGAGATTTTGTATTTGTCTATGTTTATACCAATTTTCAGCGTTCTAGCTTTTATGGTTTCTGAGATATAGGGAAAAATAAAATAAAAATTCAAAAGTTGATAACCCCTGACTGAAACGAAAATTCAAAATTCCGAGTATAAAAGTTTTGTAGGCCTGTAACTGTTTATATATTCTGAAATTTTAGGCTCTGTAAATTGAGCGGATCAAAAGTTGTAAAGGGGGGTGACACACACACACACACAGACATACACACACACAGACACACACACAGACACACACACACACAGACACACGAAATGTTCTACTCCGAATTCTGAGTAAATCCGTGTATGGAACATATATGCTGCGAAGCCTCTAAGTTGGTGTTTTTTGACTTCAAAGTTGGAAAAGCCGTGAAAAAAGTAGACCTCTCCATACAATTCTCGCGTATTCTGGCTTGATACATTGTCGATATGTTAAGAGAACAAAGTTCTCCTGAACAAATCGACAGTTGGATTCTATAACATTTCTGATTCACTCAGTATCAATTAAATAATATGAGGTAAGTATTATCTAATATTTCCGATTATGGAGTTGATATAAAAGATGTTACATAGTTCCTATGTCATACATATTTGATACTATTGACATGATGTAGGTATGTTAAGAAATTGATGTAAATAAAATATTTTTAGTTATTTTTAAATCATTAATCTACATAAGTACATTAATTTGTAAAGAAGAGTAACCATTGTCTTACGAGTTCGAGTAAAGTTCATATTCTTTCAAGCGATGAAAAATATATAACTAATTACAACTTAGTTTTATCACAGCAGGATTTTGTTACTGTTTTCTTGATATATTAATGATATCTGAATCAAGTTTAATGTCTATGGTTCGATTTTTAATGGAAATTAAATAAATCACTGCATTTGTGAGAACAAAAAGATGCTTGCAGAACGGACTGAATGAATGAGAGTAAATCTATGATATTGGTATTCGAAAAAAATATAAAGTATAACTCTTTGTTTGATAAAAATAGAGGACTAATGTTTGATAAAAGTAGAGAATAGAAAATGCCAGTGAAACAAGTACGTATCAAAAGACGCATGAAAGTTGCTGTAGAAGTGAGATCACTAAGAAGAGTATGTAATAGAACGATATATGACTGAATAAAAAATTAGGACGTAAGGAGAACACGAAACATAAATCAGGATATTATAAGTAAAATAAAAGTGAATGTCTTGAAGTGGTGTATAGGCATATTGAAAGATTGAACGATTAAAAACGGCCCAAAAAATATACATAGGTGTAACAGATGGAGTATATAGACGGAGTCGCCCCAGAAAGGGATGGCATGACCATGTGAATGATATTATGAAAGAAGGAAACATAAGAAGCTTGTGTAATCGACGAGCATGTATGAGACGATGCATGGATGTAAGGGAAGCCAGGAATGTGTGAAAAAATAGAGAAGAATGGCGCTCGGTTCTCTCTGCTTATCTCTCTGACATTTCGCGATGAATGTATGTATTTGTGAGACGATTGACATAATCAGTCTCCAAAATGTGGCAGCTTGTTTTTGAGTACGCGTCAAACGAGTGGGTTGTGGCCTACGTTGTATTCCTCATTACCAAGTAATTCGAAAATGTATTTGAATTTTGTATGGAAAATTTTCAGATTTAAATATTTTATTTTGAAAACTTGACAATTTTCTAATGCCATTTTATAAAAGTGAGGTGCCTTTTTACCAATTTGAAAATGAATATATCAAATTTCAAGTTTCCTGAGGTTGGGGTCACTTTGAAATATTTGACAGTTAAAAAAATGAGAAGCACTTTTCAAATATCCTTCACTTTAGTCTATAATCGATGAAGTAGAATAAACACACCGTACATAGCATATACTGCATACACACACAGATACATAGTGATGAAACTTTCAGAAAACGATAGCACGCTTCAAGTTGATAATCTGCAGTAAAAATAGCCTTAAAAGTTGCGAATTAATAACTCCCCTTGGGGCAGTGGGGAGTAAAAATATTTGAGGTACATATGTAGTTCCTGTCAGTTGTCTAAGAAGGGATATGGAAAACAATGAAATAAGACAAAAGAATAGTTTCACAAAATGGCTTAAATTAAATAAAGATTAAATTGAAAATCGACTATCACAAAAACAAGAAAATCTTTATTGAAATGAACAAATTAATTTAAAGTCGATAAATTTATTGAGAGACGGAAATTCTCTTTATTTTTCATTGTTCCTTAAGAAATTCACAAAAAAACACATTGGCGTTACAAACAATATATCACTAAGCCATTTTATAAATAATTCTCTTCTTGACACATTGAAAAACCGTGTCCTTGCTGAAATAAAAGGATGAGTTTTATATTGCCACTCCGAAAAAATATTAATATTACTTTTTTAGAATAGTGATGAGCAAAAGTTTTGCAAGTCTTGCAATCTCAGTCTTGCTTTTTATGCGAAACCACGACCAAAATTGCGTATATCACACCAAGACTAGAGGTGGAAGACCTAACCAAAAGTCTTGAAAGACATAAATAAAGAATGTTGCGGGTTGTTAAAATTCTATAAAATCATTTTTTTTTTATTTTAAAGCAAGCAATTTTTACCCCTTATTAAAAAATATTATATGTAGCGACTGCGCCAATTGCACCAATTGCGCCAATTGCGCCGCGCAGTGCTTCGCTGCGCTGAGTACTTCGGCAGGCGCCATCTTGCCCTGCGCCGTATGCACAGCCGTCTCCTATTTAAGGGGAAGCACAGCGCGCCCAATTCATTCCCGTCATCCAGACCTCGAAGCTAGGCATCACGCTGCCCGACCGCTCATCGCTGTTCAAATCGTCGCGTTTCAAATTTACATTTATATTCATTAAATAATAACTCGACATTTCTGTACCAAGTAATATTAGTAAACATCAATTGTAATCATCAACTTGATAAATAAAAGAGTAAGTTAAATTTCCTGTTATATCTTTCAATCTGTCTACCATTCCTACCTGAGTAATATTTGGTAATAATATTTAATCTATTGTATACGGTATCACAGTTGCTTGGTCGATCAATCTGTGGCTCAGCTGTCGGGACTATCCGAACAGACCGCCACCAGGTTCGAACCAAGCGGTTGAGATATCATTTGGGTTGTATGTAGCTAAAGGCGGACAAACAGGTAATACCTACACGTCCAACTGACCGACCTTACCACCTCAATTACAGGCTTGCATATCAGCTCACGCTGGTATGCAATCGCTTCTAACCAAGTGACCACTCTGGCACTTTGGTAAGCTCTACATACCACAAAATACTAAAACTAAACCCAAAACTGGTGACCACCGAACGTGTCTCAGAACACACACATACCTTCAGAAACTGGTAAGATTCCGAAATCGTTTAAAAACTCAGGTACTTTTATTTTGTGCTAATAATTTTATATATGTTATATTGTGGTAATTGACTGGTAGCCATTGCGCGACAACCAAGTATTGTGTAACGTAAAATCAGTAGCTATATTAAACAGAACGATTATACGTGTTCATTAATATAATACTTAACATTTTTATAACACGACAGAAATAAAAAGATTTAATGGGAAATAGGTATTAAGCAATGAGGTCTGGATGAAGCGAATCTGAACGGGTAACTTTTAAAAAAAATATATTTTAAAATTTGTGTATAACTTAAACCCGCAAATTACGCAAACCCCGTTCATTCGCGTTTGTAAAAAAGCGTAATTTAAATATAAAAAATCGACGCAATATAAAAAAACATTCATATAAGTAGAACTAAGTTAAGGCATATAAATATATATATGCAAAATTATCCAATGATAATATATTATTTTAAAAATTTAATTATTAAAAACGATCATACGCAAATCCCACATAACTAAACATATTTACAACTGTTTTTAATATATATGTAATATTTAATATGTACCTTGTATTTTTTTTCATGACTGACGAGACGCAAAAATAATACAGAGGAAACAAATTTAAAAAAAAAAGCTACCTAAAAACCAAAATAACAAGGGAATAAAGAGGAGAAAATAAATAAATACATACAAGGATGAAGGTATAAAAATCTAAAGCAAAAAGCCAGAGAACCAAAACGCCGAATAGAGGTATAAAAATTATAATATTACTAAAGTCATTCTAAAAGCCTAAAGTCATTATAAATATTTAAATTTGTTCAAAATTGATAAAACGTAAAAAACATAAAAACTAAAAATAAATTTCATAACATATTTTATTTTGGCTAAATAATGTAATAAGTAAAAATTAGAAAATTATTTATAAAAATTATAATAATAAAACCGTTACCATAAAAACTGAAAATTAGAAACATATAGATAAATAATCGGTATATTCGTAAAATGCATATTCTTATGTAAAAATTCAAAACACAAATATATACTTTATATTTAAAAATATTATATCGCGTCGTCAAACGGTCGAAATACTTTCACTTATTTACAAGCAAAAAAAACCAAGGTAAACGAACTCTAAACAAAAGAATGGCCGCATGAACCTGAATAAACCCGCTGAAACCGCGATAAGGTAATAAAACGAAGTCAACGACCTTAGGAGCCGATGAACTCGGTCACAGAAACCCCGAGCAAATAACAATTTAAAAGAGTACTAAAATATTAAATAATAATATACCTCACTTTATCGAATAAATTAACAACGCAAAGCAAAAATATAATAAATTAAAAACTAAAATAAAACATTTTCTAAATATACTTACGGGAATAAAAAACTATATACAATTACAATTATTTAAAATTATGTAAAATAAACTACATACGCAAACGAACATTATAAAATATTTTTAAAATAATTTTTGTATAAATAATATTTTGAAAATAAAATAAACTAATAGTCATAACATAAAATAGAAAGCGAATAAAAATAATAACTAGCTGCGAATAAGCGTTGTAATAAAATATAAACAGAAATAAATAAAAATAATATAAAATATTTACAAAATATTATACTTAAATAAACACAAATAAATAAAAATTTACAAAAAGGGAATAATGAAATAAAAAGACATTGATAAAAACTTATCGAATAATTTAAAAATAATATTTCAAAATAATTTTTCGATTTTTTTTTTTTTTTAAAAATACTTAGAATTTTAAAATTATAACATTTTTGCATAAAATACTTAACTAAATAAACATGTCAATGGACAAAGCAACAAACAGAGAACAAGACAATAACGATGACGGACACCAAGAGTACAGAACAGAAATATATTCAACCAATATAAAACTACCAAGTGTGTGGAGACAGAAAATACACCTATGGTTCTACACAATAGAAGCCCAATTTGCCAACGCACGCATAACTAAGGACGAATCAAAGTACCATCATGTGCTGGCAGCCTTGGACGCAGAGACGATGTCATGCGTTGCGGATGTCATCCAAAACCCACCAAGCATAGAGAAATACAAGAACTTAAAATCAACATTATTAAATCGACTCCAAGAATCAGAAGAAAAACGACTAACGCAACTTTTACACGGAATTCAATTGGGTGACCAATCACCATCAGAACTGCTACGAAAGATGAAGAACCTAGCCGGACCAACATTGAACAACAACAGTCTCATCAAAAGGCTGTGGCTAGAAAGACTACCACACAGGGTGCAAGAAATAATATCTGCAATAACAACGGATGATGTTTTGGTACTCGCCACCACCGCGGACCGGATAATGGAGGTTAACTGTAGAACAGAAGTACTCGCAGTAAACTCAACTCCAACTTCAAGCAACCCCTGCTCAAATAACGAACAAAATACAATAAATATCTTACTAGGAATGCAACATCAAATACAGAATTTAACAGAAAAAATACAAGGATTGGAATTACAACAAAGACAATCACGCCCATGCTTTAGAAATCAACAAAGGGATCGTTCGAGATCGCGATCATATAATAGAAACCGCTTTGATTACAGAAATAACAACAATTACCGGCATTCAAATAAAAATCAAAATTTCAAAAGTAAATATAACACGTATCAACAAAATTATAATAACGAAAACAAACAGAAAAAACAAGATGTATGTAGGTATCACCAAAAATTCGGAACAGAAGCACATAAATGCCAGCAGCCGTGCACATTCAATCAGCCGGAAAACTTATAATGCGGCAGGTGTGCGAGACAACACCGTCGCATATAAAGCACCGTCTCTTCATACAAGACATAGCCAGTGGCGTGCAATATCTCGTAGATACAGGCTCCGAAATTAGCATAATACCAAAGTATTATAAAAATGACAAATCAATAATATCTACGGACAACATCATCACACCAATATATGCAGCCAATGGAACGTCAATACCAACATATGGCCACAAAATAATACACTTGAACCTCGGTTTACGCAGAAACCACAAATGGAAGTTTGTTATAGCCGACGTAACCAAACCAATCATCGGAGCAGACTTCCTAACGAACTACGATATTCTAGTCGACTTAAAAAGAAGAAGTTTAATTGATAGAACAACGGGCATCACCAGCAAAGGATGTATCTACAAAACGAGCGTCACTAATATCGCTACGGTTCAAGCAACATCAAAATTTCAAGCAATAATACGAAAATACCCGTGCCTGACAAGGGCACACATGTCACAAATAGAGCCAAAACATGATGTAACTCACCATATACAAACAAAAGGTCCTCCAGTAACCACAAAAGCAAGAAGACTCAATCCAATACAACTCGAAATAGCTAAAAAAGAATTCGCATACATGATAGAACAAGGCATATGCAGACCGTCGAAAAGCAACTGGTCCAGCCCACTTCATATGGTAAAGAAGACCGACGGAAGTTACAGAATGTGCGGAGACTACAGGCGTTTAAATTCCATAACAAAGCCCGATAAATACCCAATACCACAACTGCAAGACTTTTCGCACAAGTTACATGGAAAAACCATATTCAGCAAAGTGGATCTCGCAAGAGCCTATAATCAAGTAAAGATGGAAGAAAAAGATATACCTAAAACTGCGATTTTAACCACATTTGGATTATTCGAATTTACGCGAATGCAACCAGGATTATCAAACGCCGCTCAGAGCTTCCAACGTTACCTACACACAATTACAAGGGATTTAGAATTTGTATTCACATATATAGATGACATCCTGGTCGCATCAAACAACCTTCAAGACCACGAAAAACATCTGAATACATTGTTCAAGAGACTCGCTGAGAATGGCCTAATTATTAATCAAGAAAAATGCCAGCTAGGAGTAGAGGAAGTAAAATTTCTAGGATACAAAATCAACAAAAATGGGAGTAAACCTCTCGCAGAAAAAGTAAAAGCCATTACACAGTTAGAACCACCTAAAGAAGCAAAAGGATTAAGAAGATATATGGGAATGTTAAATTTCTATAGGAAATTCCTACCAAACGCAGCGGACACCCAGAAACCATTATTTGAGCAACTAAAAGGCTACACAAAGAGCGACAAGAGAAAAATAGTATGGACAGAAGAGCTACTACACGCATTCGAGAAATGTAAGAAAGACTTAGCTCAAGCTGCACTACTTGTGCACGTTAACCCATCCGCTGAAATAACAATCATGGTCGACGCATCGAACAACGCAATGGGCGCAGCTCTACAACAGAAAAAAAAAGACACCTGGCAACCAATATCATTTTTTTCAAAAAAATTTAACGACGCGCAGATAAAATATAGCACCTACGACAGGGAACTGACCGCTATATACGAAGCAGTAAAGTATTTTCGATCACAAATAGAAGGAAGACAATTTTCAATAACAACAGATCACAAACCATTAATATTCGCATTTTCGAAAAATAAACTAAACTCCCCGCGACAAGAAAGACAGTTAGATTACATAAGCCAATTTACAACAGACGTGAGGCATATTAAGGGCGAAGAAAACACAGTCGCAGACACACTATCACGGATAGAAGAAATAGAAATAACACCCAGCATTAATTACGAAAAGATGGCAGAAAAACAAAGTAACGATAACGAATTAAAATACCTACAAGAAAAATCGTCTCTTCAATTAAAAAAAATAATAATACCCGGCACCAAACAAACGTTATGGTGCGACATTACTAATAACGCATTACGCCCATATGTACCGGCCGACATGAGAGCCTACATAATTAAAACAATACACGCGATAAGCCACACAGGAGCAAAGGCAACAAGCAAGATAATAAAGCATAGATACGTATGGCCAAATATCGACAAATCAGTGAAAAATGTCGTAGACGCATGCATACAATGTCAAGCAGCGAAAATTCACAGGCATACGATAACACCGTTAAAAGACTATCAGCATACCGACGGAAGATTCAAGAATATTCACCTGGATTTAGTAGGCCCGCTACAGCCTTCAAAAGAATACACATACCTGCTCACCATAATAGACAGATATACAAGATGGCCCGAAGCAATCCCGCTTAAAAACATAACCGCCGAAACAGTCGCAGACGCCTTAATGTACAACTGGATAGCAAGATTCGGCGTCCCAACATCAATAACCACCGACCAGGGCCGGCAGTTTGAAAGTGCCTTATTTAGCGGCCTAACAAGAAAAATGGGGATCACACACCACCGAACCACAGCCTATCACCCACAATGCAACGGAATGATAGAGAGGTGGCATCGCACATTAAAAAGCTCCATCATGGCAGCCGACAATACCTCATGGACGTCATCACTACCGCTGATACTCCTGGGGTTACGATCCGTAACCAAAGAAGGCTCAAATCACACACCCGCAGAAATGACATATGGAGCTACGTTAAGACTCCCGGGGGACTTCTTCGAAGAAACCACTCCGGAAGAACCAGACACGTACGGACAAAAACTACAAGAAATAATGTCAAAAATGCGACCCATACCAATCAGCAGACATTGTACAAGACAGACTTTTGTACACAAGCAACTTAAAAACAGTAAATACGTCTTTCTCAGACACGACGCCGTAAAACGCCCACTTCAGAAGCCCTACGACGGACCATACCTGGTACGAGACAGAGACGATAAAACAGCCATCATCATAATCAACGGAAAAGAAAAAAAAGTCTCTTTAGATCGCCTAAAACCAGCATTCAACATAAATGAAGGAATGGAACACTATGAAGACAACACCGAGCATCAACCGAATACCACTGAGGAACACATAAGGATGTCCAGCCAGCACACACAGGACGACACTCCTTCATCCAGCCCAGTATCGGAGCAACCACACACCACAACAAGAGCAGGAAGAAAGGTCTACTTCCCACAACGATTTACAAGCGTCAGATATTTTTAAAAGATAAGTAACTTCATACCTTGTACTAAAACAAATTTATACTTATAATATGATTAACTTTATATATGTATAGATTAAGTTGTATTTAAATAATTACATAACTGTGTATTAGAAAAGATTACCTTGTACTAAAACAAATTTATACTTATAATATGATTAACTTTATATATGTATAGATTAAGCTGTATTTAAATAATTACATTACTGTGTATTAGAAAAGACTACTTTGCATATAGAAATTGATAACACAAGATGTACATAGCGGTTCAAAAGAAAACCCTATACAAATAACAAATCAAATGCCTTAAAAAAAAATTTTTTTTATCTTTCACAGAACGCAATGTAAGGACTCTGAACTTCGAGGAGGGGTCGTGTTTCGTCTAAGCGACTGCCAGCGGGGTCTGTAGCGACTGCGCCAATTGCACCAATTGCGCCAATTGCGCCGCGCAGTGCTTCGCTGCGCTGAGTACTTCGGCAGGCGCCATCTTGCCCTGCGCCGTATGCACAGCCGTCTCCTATTTAAGGGGAAGCACAGCGCGCCCAATTCATTCCCGTCATCCAGACCTCGAAGCTAGGCATCACGCTGCCCGACCGCTCATCGCTGTTCAAATCGTCGCGTTTCAAATTTACATTTATATTCATTAAATAATAACTCGACATTTCTGTACCAAGTAATATTAGTAAACATCAATTGTAATCATCAACTTGATAAATAAAAGAGTAAGTTAAATTTCCTGTTATATCTTTCAATCTGTCTACCATTCCTACCTGAGTAATATTTGGTAATAATATTTAATCTATTGTATACGGTATCACAGTTGCTTGGTCGATCAATCTGTGGCTCAGCTGTCGGGACTATCCGAACAGACCGCCACCAGGTTCGAACCAAGCGGTTGAGATATCATTTGGGTTGTATGTAGCTAAAGGCGGACAAACAGGTAATACCTACACGTCCAACTGACCGACCTTACCACCTCAATTACAGGCTTGCATATCAGCTCACGCTGGTATGCAATCGCTTCTAACCAAGTGACCACTCTGGCACTTTGGTAAGCTCTACATACAACAAAATACTAAAACTAAACCCAAATATAAATTAATGTTTTTGTAACTGTTTGTTTTTCGTTAATTATGAAAGATCAAGACTAAGAGGCTGAGCGTACAAGTCAAGACCAATTATACAAGACTGTGATCTCAATATTGAAGTTTTATGTCAAATTTTTAACATCTCATTAAAATACATAAAATATTATTGACTCCCCACAGGGAAAAAAATCAAATGTTTTCGTATATGCAACTAAAAAAAAAAGGCTGTGGTATATTTTCCATAAAAAATCAAGACTGTGGTATATTTTCCAAAGTTTCACCAGTAAATTATCTTAATAAACCTTAGTATATAATATAGATATGTATTTAGAACATGTTATTATAAAATGTATCATTAATTCAGAGTTCTCTCGTAAAACAAATACACCTACAAATTCCATGACCGGCGGTGCATGACAAAAGACCGGGGTGGTTTATGTCTTGGTCTTGCGTTTATTCGTCACTACATCAAAGAGAAGAGTGAGTAAATTATCTTATAATAAACCTTAGTATATGTAATATATGTATTTAGAACATCTTTATATATATATAATTCTTCCGTACGTGTGTTTGTCACTGAAATCCTCCTAAACGGCTGAACCGATTTTGATGAAACTTTTTGTGTGTGTTTATGTGAGTCCCTGAATTGATTAGATTCACAAAAAGGAATTTAATAAAAGAATAATTAAAATGGGAATCGTTATAAATATTTTCGTAATACGCATTTTACATAGTGGTAACATTGGCTTCCAATATGTCATAATATTATGCAATGTTGGTTATGACATTAAAACTTTATGTTTTTCTCACTTGATGTATTTGATTTCATATGTTTAATATTTTATGAAATTATTAAGTTGTTTGTATATTTTCTTATTATTATTGTATAAAGCTATTTAGTTTTTTACAAGTATATTCTGTTTTCAGTGGTATTATGACGATAGGTATATCAAAGTTATCTCAATGTAATGTTTCGTAATATTTCCGTTTAAATATTTAAATAATTTATGAATATTATATTAAATTATTTAGTTATATGTATGTATAATATAATCATTATATTATCCTGTGATATTATTAAATTGTGATGTAATATTCTGTACTTGATAGCCAAATTTTAAAAACATCCGTAATGTAAAGTGAGGTTATAAATATATATTTTGTGATCGAAACGTCAAGATCAAACAATAAACGTATATTAGACAGAATTTTCTATAGTGATAAAATGTACACCTTCGTACTATAAAATTAGGTTATAAATATATATTTTACTATAAAATAAGGTTATAAGTATATATTTTGTGTGAAAGACATATAGATACTCTTATGGCATTTTTAAATTTTTTAAATGACAAAATTTAAAATGGACCAATATTATTCTTTGAACAGTCTTTCTCCAAACTTCTAAATATCCAACTCAAATAATAGATTTACTAGGGGATTCTGAATCTTCGTATTTTTTTGTGAATTTATTTGTCAATATAATAATTCTAATGCATTTGCTTCAGAGAAAGAGAGGGAGAGGGGGAAAGAAAGAGAGAGAGGGGGGGAAGAGAGAGAGAGAGAGAGGACAATGTCTGTCGGGTCCGCTAGTATTATTATAAAATGTATCATTAATTTAGAGTTCCCTCGTAAAACAAGTATACCTACAAATTCCAAGACCTGTGATGCATGACAAAAGACCGGGGTGGTTTATGTCACGGTCTTGCGTTTGTTCATCACTACATCAAAGAGACGAGTGTTCGTCTTTTTTGTCTGGAGAAAGATACGAGTGCGTGGTATCAGGGCGGTAACATGTTACACACACGATATGTTATCTTCAGTAACGGGTATAAATTGTATTACCTTCTTGCTATCATACCTTCCTGGAAATATCTTCAAATAATATCCAGTATCTCAAAGACTAAAAAGGATGAATAGCAGAAATGTATATATCTGAGTACTCGTGAGGGTTGAAAAACGATGTTATTATGCATTGAAACAAGAATGTTACATGAATCTTTGTCAAAAGAAATGAAATGCCAAAGAATACAGTTAATAATTCTGTATATTTAAGTTCAATCGAGTTCGAGTAGTACCTATTTTTACTCCTCACTAACACAAGGTGATATAGTGGGGAGTTATGATTTCGCAATTTTTAAGGGTATTTTTTTTTTTGCAGATTATCAACTAGTATCATGCTGAGATTGTATTCTGAAAGTTTCATCACAATGTATCTGTGTGTGTGTGCTATGTGCACTGTGCTATGTGCTATGTACGGCGTGTTCATTTTTCTTTATCGATTATAGACTAAAGTACTCATTCGATTCTATTCAAATTTTGCAAATATGTATATCTAATACTCGATTAGATCCCATTAGATTTTGAACGATATATGAATAGTGCTTCTCAATTTTTTTAACTGTCAAATATTTCAAAGTGACCCCAAGCTCAGGAAACTTAAAATTTGAAATTTTTATTTTCAAATAGGTAAAAAGGCTCATTACTTTCATAAAATGGCATTAAAGAAATATCAACTTTTCATAATAAAATATTTAAATAAAAAAATAATTAAACAAACTCATTTCATAAAATTGCTGAAAATTTTCCATAGAAAATTTGAATACGGAACAACTTTGACTATATACTGACTGAAGGTAATATATTAACATATTAACATTATTATTGTGAAATTTGCTTTGTTTATGTTAAAGTAGGTATTATCTAATTTTATTATGTATAATTCATAGAATTATATGGTATTATTACATTATTTTCCATATCTTATATGAATATTAGGAAAATGTTTATTTTATCAGTTTTCAGAAACCGGACGATATGAGAGTTAATTTTCTAGGAATATAATAGTTACAAATAAATATTTTGTGTTTTTTTTACATATACATCATCATGCCTTGTTCTTATTGAAGTAGGCAGAGAGAACCGAGCGATATACTTTTCTCGCTTCTCTTAATCCAAACATTGTCTCATGCACACTCTTCTACTATTTACATTTCAGATATTTACATCTTTCACAATCCCATTCATGTGATTTTAATAAGTCTTTTTTGATCAACCTCTATCTCTTGTTCCATATCTTTTAGTTATGTATAATTTTTTGTCAACTGTTCTTCATCCATTCTTTCTATGTGGCCGAACCACTTAAGGACATATATTATATTTTTATCTTGCATGTGGCGTCCTTTTCCAACTAACATTCTTTTCTTGTGCTTACTTTATTTATTCGATCATACATCGTCTTATTACACATTCGTCTGAAAGACCTCATTTCCATGCATGCATTCTGTTATCTTCAGATTTCACTTGCATACATCAGGGTTGGGATTGTGATCACATTGTGTATAGCTAACTTTGCTTCCCTAGATATTATGGGATCACATATACCGTTTACTTGATTCTTAATTGTAACTACTTTCAAATACTTTTTCCACTTTTCTATTAGGTACGCTGAAATAAGCCACTGATTTACAAATATTCATCCACTTGTTCTAATCAGTCATTATCTACTTTAATCTTGCATGATGTTTTATTTCATTTTCATTAACATTTTGAAGGAAATCTGGCACCCCTTTTGTTTAATGTCAACATTTTCAAAATGACCTTGAACTCCAGAAACTTAAAATTTTATATTTTTGATTTTGAATAACACAAAAAGGACATAATTTACATTGAAGGATTCTCAGTGTTACATAGAAATTGTTATAATTGTAAAAATAACAAAATATTTTCATCAAAATTTGATTTTGAAACAACTTCCATAGACTTAATATTGATATTTGAAATCATTATTGTGTTCAAATGATTCCCGATGGGTAAAATATTTCAAACAACTATATTTTTTCAGACCAACCATCCCATGACATGTATTTTCATCTTGAATATGAAAGGCCCTTATTCAACTTGTATTTCACCAAGTACCTATGCATTGAATAGTTTTATTTAGACTGTTTGGTTCTTGGTATTAAAATTATACACAAAATTTAATGAAATGTCGCACAGTATTATATAGTTAATGCGACACTAAAGAGATTTATTTAATGGCTACTTTTCTAGACTGCTAATGTCAAGTATTTGTTACTCACATTCACAGATCTATGCTGTAGGTTCAGGGCTTATGGGATGAATTTTTTTATGTTTTTTATTACAATTTAGTCTGTATATAATAGATTGTTTTTAGCAATTTTAATCATACATTTGTAAAATATTAATAGCATACTTATGTATATTTTACTCATTACTCATTAGCAAAAAGAAGTAACTTCTGTCACGCCATAATTACATAACAATATGGAAAGAAACTGTTTTTCAGTACTGCTCCTGACTCTTAATGATAAAATAGAAAACTTTAAACGCGCGCAGGAATACTCGTTTTGTGACACTGAAGATGATTCTTCAGCGGTGACACCTTGCTGCTTTATCTTCTGGCATTCACTCTTATGTGGCCGGCAAACCCAAACATAAAATAATTTATTTTATTAGTTTAAATCATGAAGGTATGATAGGAAGGAATAATAAATCATTTTGTGATAAAAGTACTTTTATTCTCAATATTATTTTTATGTTATCTAATAACTTCATATAAGAGACTTTAAAGAAATTTAGATTAAAAACCAACTTTATATTAAGGTAAATATAAATTTTAAATATTAAGTTGGTTGTTATAAAAATGGATTCACTAATGCAAAACTCACTATGCACTAGTAACAATGTCGGATCTGCAAAAATGTAATTTTACAGAAGAACACAATGAAGAAAAAAATATGTGTCTTTCATATTACTTAATACCTTCATGGTCTTTTCCTTATAAAAATATGTTTTTATAATAAATTTTCTGAAATTTTGCACATGTTGCATCCTAATTGTTATTGTTGAAATGGCATTTAAGAATTTTATGAATACTCAGTTTTCAGATAATGTACATCCGCCGTTGTTCATTGGACTTTCATCAAACTGCAATGTCGAATGTCGATCTGAAACTTTGCCATTGACATTCCATGTTGAAAAAAAGATTCTGCTACTTACAGCATTTTGAAATATTATTCTTCCAAAAAACAGTCGGATATTAAATATTCAATCAAAGGTTCGAATAACATTTTTTTTTAAAAGAATAAATATATCCTTGTAGTAACAAGTACATATACATCCTCATGCATTCCCTAAATTAAGCATAAATGCTTGTGTTATAGGTGAACGAAATCGGTCGCGGCAGGATTCAAACTCGCAACCATTGGATTACTAAACCAGCGCGCTAACCGCTCTGCCACCACCCATCTAAATAATATCTAGTAGGTAATCAACTACTTTATATTGAACTAGCGACCACTTGACTGGATTACTAAATCAGCGCGCTAACCGCTCTGCCACCACCCATCTAAATAATATCTAGTAGGTAATCAACTACTTTATATTGAACTAGCGACCACTTGACTGAATTACTAAACCAGCGCGCTAACCGCTCTGCCACCACCCATCTAAATAATATCTAGTAGGTAATCAACTACTTTATATTGAACTAGCGACCACTTGACTGGATTACTAAACCAGCGCGCTAACCGCTCTGCCACCACCCATCTAAATAATATCTAGTAGGTAATCAACTACTTTATATTGAACTAGCGACCACTTGACTGGATTACTAAACCAGCGCGCTAACCGCTCTGCCACCACCCATCTCAAAGAACAGTGTGTTTACTTACATCTTTATTTTATTGTGTGAGTTTTTTAAATTTTAATTTCGTCCCTTCTATGGCAAACTAGCGAATCTGTAAAAAATAAATTTTACAGGAGAGCAAAAGCAAACTTTGACACTCTATGTAAAATACATTTTATTACGCAGTTAATTTTTTTTCTAAGCTTAATGGAAGATGTTACATATTCAATACTTTGCCAGAGTATAGCTATTGTGAAAACGATTAAAATTACACCAAAAACGCATTTTCTTTTATTGTAAATAACTAAAAGTACATCAAGGCCTAGATAAGTAGATTTTAACTACCACAATCGCCTCATGTCAGTTCTGTCAATACCCGGACAAAACTTCGGAACATATCCTGTGGGATTGTTGCCACCCAATGGTGTCCTCTTATAGATCGGAGCTCCTCGTTGCTGTCCTTTGTCTCTTCAAAGTCCAATTGGTCATGCAGATTTTGTGATCTCAAAGAACAATTTTAAAGCCTTCAAGAAGTTCTGTCATAGTTATGGCTAGAGGGATCCATGACCTACTTTTCGTGCTATGCATTTTTTTGTCGCTCATTTAGCATTCTGTAATGGGGTCGTTTACAGTCCCCATATGCAGAGTGGGTGGTGGTGGAAGTAGAGAACTACCACAGTCAGCATTGCTTTTGGGAAAGTTGATTCATTATATTAAAGCAACTCGCTCACGCGAGTCACAATTATCATTAAACACTAAACCTAACTGAATATTATACGGGATGTAATAAAATACGACAACGAAATATTAGTATGATGTGTATGTAAACCTCCATTCCCGTTATTTTTACTCCTCACTAACACAAGGTGATATAGTGGGGAGTTATGATTTCGCAATTTTTAAGGGTATTTTTTTTTTTGCAGATTATCAACTAGTATCATGCTGAGATTGTATTCTGAAAGTTTCATCACAATGTATCTGTGTGTGTGTGCTATGTGCAGTGTGCTATGTGCTATGTGCTATGTACGGCGTGTTCATTTTACTTTATCGATTATAGACTAAAGTACTCATTCGATTCTTTTCAAATTTTGCAAATTTGTATATCTAATGCTCACTTAGATCCCATTAGATTTTGAACGATATATGAATAGTGCTTCTCAATTTTTTTAACTGTCAAATATTTCAAAGTGACCCCAAGCTCAGGAAACTTAAAATTTGAAATTTTTATTTTCAAATAGGTAAAAAGGCTCCTCACTTTCATAAAATGGCATTAAAGAAATATCAACTTTTCATAATAAAATAAAAAAATAATTAAACAAACTCATTTCATAAAATCGCTGAAAATTTTCCATACAAAATTTGAGTACGGAACATCTTTGACTAGGTATATACCAAAGACCTTATAATAATATATACTGACTAAAGGTAATATATTAACATTATTATTGTGAAATTTGCTCTGTTTATGTTAAATTATTATTTAATTTTACTCTTTTACATCATTTTTCATAATATCTTATATGAATATTAGGAAAATGTTTATTTTATCATTTTTTTTTAGAAACCGGACGTCATAAGAGTTTATTTTCTAGAAATATACTAGTTACTAATAAATATTTTGTGTTTTTTTACATACATACTATCATGCCTTGTTCATATTGAGGTAGGCAGAGAGAACCGAGCGCCATACTTTCCTATCCTGATATACTTTTCTCGCTTCACTTAATCCAAACATTGCCTCATGCACACTCTCCTACTATCTACACTTCAGATTCCATTCATGTGATTTAAATGAGTCTTTCTCGACCGACCTCTATCTCTTATTCCGCATCTTTTAGCCATGTATAATTTTTTTGTCAACTGTTCTTCATCTGTTCTTTCTATGTGGCCGATCCACTTAAGGACATATATTATATTTTTATCTTGCATGTGGCGTCCTTTTCCAACATACATTCTGTTCTTGTGCTTACTTTTTTTATTCAATCACACATCGTCTTATTACACATTTGTCTGAGAGACCTCATATCAACGGCAGTTATTCTACTTGGGAAACTTGATGTTTTACTATGTTGTTTTGAAAAATATATAAAAAGGACATTATTTACATTGAATTACATTCATGTATTCTCAATGTAACATAAAGAAATTAAGTTTATAAAAAAATAACAAAACAAATAATATTCATCAATTACTAATTTCCACTAGCGTCTACAATCCGCATTTACCATTCCGCATTATGTTTCTGGTTGGCTCTCTGATTGGTTGAGGTCTCGTAGTATGGAGTCAAATGAGCTGTGAAATTTTATATTAAATGCAATAAATTAAATAAAAAATGTAAATTTAACTTATAATAATTTATAATTCAATTTATAAAGCAACTCGCTCACGCGAGTCGCTATTATTATTATACACAAACTTAAACCTAACCTAATAATGCAGAAAAGAAGAGCTGGGGCTAGACGCTACTCTAATTTCCCATGTAAAGTTTGAATTTAGAACAACTTGTATAGACTTAATATTGATTTTTGAAATCATAATATTGTGTATGTTCATCATGAGTAACAAACAACTATATTTTTCCAGACCAGCCATAACATGTCATGCATAGAAAACTTTCATATTACTATATAATATAATTTATATTTCACAAAGTATGCTTTTGAAAAATTTCTTTTAGAATTTTTGGTTCATTGTCTTAAAATTATGCACAAAAGCTAAAGAAATATTTCATGGTATTAGTTAAAGCAGCACTTCAGAGATCAAGTGATTTTTTTTTCCTATATTATGTTTAGTATTATATATTAAAAGTGTTCTTTGATTGACCAGACTCTTATTGAGCAGTCTCTCTCGCACCCACACATTTACAGATCTATGTCACTGTGCACTACGAGCTCAGGAGATTAGTCTGTGTATAATAAATCGTTAAATTTTAGTGACTTTAAATATATATATTTGTAAAATAGAAATAGAATAATGTTTATAAAGAAATGCTTTTACTCATAAGCAAAATTTGAATGAAAAACAGCTTTTGTTATACTGAATGAGGGCAATATAGAAATATTATTTTCAATATTTGTCTTGTTTGTAGTAAATCGTTTGTCTAATTTAATTATTATATTTAAAAAATTTCTCATACCTAATGTATGTGATTCTTATACATACCATAATGCCATGATCCTCACATGGTAGACAGAGAAAACTGAATGCCATATATCTTGACACACAATCATCGTCTCGTCAACATTCATACATCTTCTTATACATGTTTATCTGTTCTTCACGCTTCTAACCTTTTCGTCTTTCAAAATACCATTCACATGGTCATGCCATCCCTTTCTTGGGCGGCATTGATTTCTCATTTCATTCCTATGCGCATTGTATATTTTCTTCGTCAGGCATTCCTCATTCATTCTCCCCATGTGGCCAATTAATGAATGAAATGAATTCATCATTTTCATTCTATTAATGACATCTATCTTCATCTTAAATTCATTTTAGTGATCTCATTTAAACTGCATTTATTCTGCTTTCATGTGACTTCTGCCATGTCCAGGTTTCACTTGCATACATCAAGGTTGGCACTATTAAGATAGCGTTATCAATGGCAACTTTAGCATCCTTTGATATGTTGCGGTCATTCATAACTGGTCTAAGTGCTCCATTCCCTCTGTTTCTTGCCATAACTCTTCTTTCGATCTCCTTATCAATCCGTCCATTCCGGTATTCCGTTGCTTCCCAAATAGACATATTCGTCTACTTGCTTGAACCATTTGTTCTCTAATTTTATTTGGTACGCTGTTCTGCTTTCACTCTTTTGAAACACCATTTGAACTTCGATTTGCTGGCATCCATTCTCAGTACGTTCTCTTTACATCCTTCATATACTATACTTACTGAATTGTCAACGTTTTGACATTTCTCATATACCTACTAAAATTCAGACAGATAAATTTAAACGAATCGGAATGGGACATATTATGAATATTTCGATTTGTGTGATAGATTTTGTATTTTAATGAATTATTGTGTTGTTTTTCTTGTTAATTGTTGTGTTGTTTAATACGAGTTTTATGTTTTATTTTTACCATATTTTTATAATGGCTAAGAGGCCGTGTATGTGAATATAAATAAATAAATTTCAGACCCTTGCTATCCTCCATAAAAGTTCTGATGCAACATTCAACGTATAGATTGAAGAGCCATGGAGATAGCATGCACCCCATTATTTATAGAGAACTATGTTGTTACTGTGTCGGTGACACAAACACGTGATATTCAGTAGTGGCCAAAAGAATGGAAACTTTTTATTTTGACTACATTTTTCAACTTACTAGGTGATTCATTTTACTTTTTCATTGAAATTTTATTGCATTCTTATTGTTTTTAATGACAAATATTTTCTTTTGTTTATTTCGCAAGAAACAATAAATATTTTTTTAATTGTTTTAACTTTTTTTTACAAAATTAGTTAATCCTTTCTAATTTGTCTCATAATGAGTTGTAAGGAACATATACCTTACTATTTGATGATATGAATCATCATTATTACTCACATTTTTTTCTGGAAATTTGTTTTTTTGATGTCTGTGATCATTAGAAAGTAATTATTGAGGATATTTGAAATCCTATCTAAGCAAGAGCTATTAGTCTGTCGTTCGTCCTGTACTGTGTCATTTGTAAGTGGTTGGACTGTTTTTCAAATTCTGAGATTATTTTATTCTGAAACTTCTTCTGAAACATGCTTGGAGGCTACTGGTCACCTACAAAATGTAGTAGAGCAGTTACCCTACGAGAAGAGGGATATACATATAAACAAATTGCTGAAAAGTTGGGACACAGAGCGTCCAAGTCTGGAGTTCAAAGGTCTGCGAGAGGTTCAAAGTCTCCAAAAGTTTACACAATGCTGTAAAATCTGGCAGAAACCGGAAGACGTTATTGATAGACGACAGAAGGATAACGAAATTAGCTCTTCAAGACCGTAGATCCACTTCGAGTGATATCCAACACATCCTTGCTGAGAGTGGTATAATTGTAAGCGCTAGGACGATTCGACGACGCCTAGTCAACAATGGATTAAGGGCGAGAAGCCCAAGAAAAAAAGCTTACTTGAATAGTAAACAAAGGGAAAAAAGACTCAATTGGGCAAAAGAACACAAGAATTGGACCAAAGAAGACTGGAAGAATGTAATCTGGAGCGATGAAACAAAAATTTCTATATTTGTATCGGATGGAATAAAGTATGTTAGGAGGAGAACTGGAGAAGACTTGTTACCAGTGTGTACCACCGTCACCATGAAGCACCCTCTCAGCATAATGATATGGGGGTGCATGTCAAGAAGTGGCGTGGGTCGTCTACATATCATTGATGGGACGTTACATGAAAAAAATACAAGGAGACTATCTTGGATCCAAAGTTAAAGCCTTTTATAGCGGATCTGTTTGGAGAAAATAGAGAGACATGCATATTCCAGCAAGACAACGCACCCTGTCATACTGCTAAAAGTGTCTCAAGCTGGTTCGAAGAAAATAATATTATGGTACTTAAGTGGCCTGGTAACAGCCCAGATCTTAATTAGATAGAAAACTTGTGGGCCAGGTTGAAAATCTTTGTATCTTTATACTTTGCTGCTATTGCTTTGTGGCACATTTTAACTAATATAATTAAATAAAATCTCTTATCGAATAAGAGGGCCCTGATTGAAGCTGTAATAAAATCATGATTCAAGGTCATCAATAATGCAGATTTGGAGAAGTTGGTGGACTCAATGCCTCGAAGAATGAAGGCTGTGATAAAAAATAAAGGCTACCCAACTAAATACTAAAGTGATTTATCTTAAACACGTGAATTTTAAATTTTATTGTCATTAACAATTTTCCATAGCTGAGCACAATATTTTTTATATTTTATTCAATGTACAATAATTTTAATAAAATGTGTATTATATCTGAATATTTTATGTATAAATGATAATTCATGCATAACCCACACTATAATAAAGACAAGGCAATAATATTTTTTTAGAAATATTCATTTAGAAATCTAAGAAGGAAGATTTTCTATATAATTTAGTCGAGTAAAAAATAGTTTCCATTTTTTTGGCCACTACTGTATTATATAGGTACAAATTTTTATTTGTTAACCGTTCATCTTAAGTTCATTCTATATGGTCAAACAAAAAAAATATAAACCAAATTTTGAATTAATTGAACTAACATATTTAACAAACCAAATATTTATTTAGAAATAATTGAAATAGCCCACCTAAGTGTTGAAGAATGATAAATTACTGATTTTCAAATAATAAGTACCTGCCAATAAATCTAAAGTTTAAGTTATGGTTTAAGTATTGAATTTAGAATAAAATATGAAATTATGTGAACAAAAAACTGATTTAATAGATAAACATTATTTTTGAAAAATAGTACAATATAATAATTTATAGTACAAGTCATTGAACCAGCCATTGTATGTCGTACAAGTCATTGAACGACTGTTAGTCAAGTAAAGGTTTTTTAAACAACTGCGATCGAGCGCCATTGTTGATTGTTTTGGCAGGGTTGAAATTCATAGTATAATTAGTTGCATGTAACTAGGCAATGCAATCCCGCAGGACGATGTCAATCCAGGTATTTGCGGGACTGAACAATCTTAGTACCGCTGGATTCAGGTATTTGCGGGATCCAGCAGGGTGGACTTAGATATCTTATCAATCGTATAATAAAGACCTAATTAATACCTCGATCTACCAACCTTGTTTTTAGAGTTTTAAATTTATACCTAATCAAACACGTTCTTTGGGACATTTTAAATGGTTTATTAACATACTTACCTTTAGTTAGACATCGGTAAAGTTTGTCATAAATTGGCAAAGAATAAAATGAGACATAAATTTATATTACAAATTAAATTTAAATAATAACTTTCACACGATAAACAATATTTTTGTACAATAAGCATCATAAGTTTAAACATTATTTTGGAAATAGCTTCGTAAAAAAGTTAAAGTATTGTGTCGTCTGATAAACGGCTTCTGATATTGGACACAAGGTAGCCAGTGGCTGAAAAAGCTCGTTCAGATTCCACGCTGGTTGGCACAATAGTCATTTGCGCATTGTAAGTGAATTGAAGGTATGTGCCTTTCCACCGGACTCGAAATAATTCATTTCCTTCTTTATCAAAACCTCAATGTTGCTCATATTGCCAGATCTAGGTTGTTGGGCTGTTGATCTCGAACTCTTCATACTAATCAAAGTAAGTTTGAGTTCGTCTTGAAGTGACATTGGTGCTGCTGCTGCTGCGTATGTCTCCTGATTTGCGAGAGGAGTGTCGTCATCCTAAGGTTCATCAGCGTCAGCAGGAGCAGTGGCTTCTGCGTTGTTACCCATGTCCGTGTACTCTAGCCTTTCGACTATAGTTTTGACTGTCTTGCATATTAAACTTTTTGAAGGTAGACTAAATGTGTCATCAACATTAATAAATTGACTACTGTCTTCTTCGTACTTATATGGATCATGTAAGTATATAATAAAACCGCTGTCAAGTTAGTTCGCCGCTCTGAAATCAGTTTCCTCAACAAATCAACAAAGAGTAACACGTATGAATTACGCTTCTCTGTAATCCCGCCAGTCCAGCGGGATCCCGCAAAATTTTCGACAGAGATTAGTCCCGCAAAATGTCTGCGGGATCTCGGTATTTCGGGATCCCGTTTGGGATTGCATTCCCTACATGTAACACATTACATCCAACTGTTGATAGTATGTGTATAGTAAAAGAATACGTAAAAATCCATGTATTTTATAAATAAAAATAAATAAACGTACCAAACTATGAACCCTAGCATCTAAATTATTGAATATTTTTAAGATATTTTGTTTTTTATATAAAAAATGTATGTCAGGCAAGACTTGTGTGAAGGTCAGTAGGTACTTTTTCCTCTCTCGAATATGTAAACAGCTTGATGGTATGTATGTATGGAGATTAAGTATCAAACTACTGAGATTCCCCGTAAGAAAAGTTCAAGATGCACTGCGATAGTGTATATGTTTTTATAGAAAATTAAATTATCTAGTTGGTTTTTCTGCGTTTTTCAATATTTAAGAAAAATGGGAAATAAAGTCAGTAAAAAACACACAAATTATTATAAAAAATATACATAAATATATGTTTTTAATTTGATGCCAAAAAGAATAGTGTTTGTAATCATTTTTATTGACTCACAAACAGCGAAGTGTATAATTTTATTTTAATATTATATTTATTACGCTGCAGTTTATCAATGTTGGAGATAGTTTTTTCAAGTCAAGTTTGTTCAAAATGCAGAAAAATATCAATAAACATTAGGTTTCCGTTGATTTAATTCACGTATAAAACTTTTTTAACGCACGTGATATTTATCTTAACTAACATGTAACTTCATCATGTATTAGGGTGTTTTAATAAATCATATTATATTCAATTACTAGATTCAGTGTTTTATGTTCTCTTAATTTCTCCCAAATGTAAAACAAAATGTTTAATTTTGTTTTATAAAAGTCTGTACTTAACATCTATAAAACATATTGTCATATAAAAGGAATATAACAGGTTCATCGACAACTACATATTATGTTTTATAAAAGTTTTTGTTTTTCATTTATAAAACCAACTGTTGAATAATAGGTATATAAACGTCACACTAATAATTTTATGTCCTATTGAAGTCATCCATAATACCACTATACAATCGTCTATTAAAGTTTTTTCTAAAACGTTTATAGGCCAATAAGTTGTTTAGATGTTATAATAATACCCTTTTTATGACGATATTGTCTTTTTAAAAATCTTTATACAACTGAAATGTTTTTACGACTTACAGATTTGTTAAGTTAACGTTTCGATTAAGACCATTATGTGATCCTTGTATAATTACGTTGCAAAAACGTTTATTGGACGTTGCAATTAGACTATTTAGTTAGAGGACTTAACCGTCAGATGTACAACGTCTATACGACTAACAGAGTTAGTTAATAACCACTATAAAACTCCTATACGACTAAAAGTCATAGGTATAACTCTTATTTATACGACTTGTTTGCTAGTTGGATTGTCTCTGGGGGAAACATACAATTAAAATAGTCGCATCATTTCTATTTTCGGCCTTCGTGGCTCAGTTGGTTAGGTATCTGACTACTGATCCAAGGGTCCCAGATTCGATTCCCGGTGGAGATACAGTTTTTAATTGTGTTTTAAGTCTGGCTCTGTGAGACGATTAATACCATAAGCAGATCGTAAGTCTCCAGAATGTGGCAGCTTGTTATTGGTGCATGTTAAATAATTATTTGACATTGTACCTGTTAGTTGCCCGCGAAGCTACATAAAATAAAAAGTTATAATATAATATTATGCTGATTAATTATTTAAATGTTTTATCAAATGACAGAACGAACGCGTATAATATCTGTCAAATGACAAATGTCAACCACGGTAGACGGTGCTGCCAGGACTTAAATTTTTAGATATTATTGGAGAGTTGCACGAAAAAAATATGAATCCTTATGAAGAAGGGGTTGAACTTAACATTGTTTTTACTCCTCACTACCCCAAGGGGATTTATGAATTCGCAATTTTTAAAGTATTTTTTTATTGCAGATTATCAACTAGTATCATGCTGGGATTGCATTCTGAAAGTTTCATCACAATGTATCTGTGTGTGTGTGCTGTGTACTATAATATGCTACGTACGGCGTGTTTATTCTAGATTATCGATTATAGACTAAAGTGCTCATTCGATTATTTTCAAATTTTGCAAATTTGTATATCAAAAACTCGCATAGACCTCATTAGATTTTGAAGGATATCTGAATAGTGGTTCTCATTTTTTTTAACTGTAAAATATTTCAAAGTGACTCCCATGCTCAGGAAACTCGAAATTTGTTATTTTTATTTTCAAATTGCTAAAAGGGCACATCACTTAAATAAAATGTCATTAATAAATATCAATTTTTCATAATAATATATTTAAATAATAAAAGAATTAAACTCACTAATTTCATAAAATTGCCGAAAACTTTCTATAGAAACTTTGAATACTCTATAGTGACTTGTTAGTGAGGAGTTTAGCGTTGGCCACAACCCACTCGTTTTTTATTTATTTACAAAAGTATTACATTTTCTTTTGTTTGTGATGTGTTTTATTTTTATTTTATTTTATATAGCTTCTCGGGCAACTAAGAAATGCTATGTCAAATAATTATTTAACACGCACCCAATAACAAGTTGCCACATTCTGGAGACTTACGATATTTATCGTCTCACAGATCCAGACTGAAAACACAATTAAAAACTACTGTGTCTCCACCGGGAATCGAACCCGGGTCCCTTGGATCAGCAGTCAGATACCCAACCAACTGAGCCACGAAGGCCGACTTTTAGTATTTCATTTTTTTTTTTATTTATTTATTTTTATATTTTAATGAACATTACAGCTTTAAGTTGTTATTAAAAATAGTATAAAAATTACAATTATTCATAGCGCCAATTACAATGTTCTTATTTAGTATTATGAATAAAATGTTTGAGTTAATTAAAAACAAATAAACTATTGAAACTACATACATATAGCTAACTATACACTGTTGTCGCCTTTATCTATGGACATGCCAGTGACATAGTGACAATTGTTGTGTTTTTGTATTTTGTATTATTGCCGATGATAACCTGCAACTTGAAATTTATTATGAATCTTATGAGTTATTTTGTGTGTTATTTTTGAGGTACATTTGTTTATGTATTTTTGTATTATTGCTGATGATAACCTGCAACTTGAAATGTATTATGATGTTTATGACTTATTTTATGTGTTATTTTTAAGGTAAGTACATTTGTTTCTGTATTTTTGTATTATTGCTGATGATGACTTGCAATTTGAAATTTATTATGAATCTTATGAGTTATTTTGTGTTATTTTAAAGGTACATTTGTGATTTGACAATCTAATTAATTAATGTCATTTTGATACTCGCTCCGACACGGGTATGTTCCCAGTGAAGCGGGTGTCGGTCGCACAAAAAAAATAAAAAACAAGTGTAAAGAATTAAAAATAAATAAAAAGCAATATACAAGGACTGCAATCATAATATATACAAGGACTGCAATCAACTATTTAAATGCAACGTTTATTTTTCTCGGCTATTTTCTATATGTTGTACATAGATCACACGTTTTGTTTCGTATCATACTTTGTACATACACACATAGTAAAATCTCATCACGATGGATATGAAAGACTCATAAATGTACCAATTCATATATAATGTACATATTTTAATATCAGATAAACTTTGCAATATAAATTTGAGACTAGAGAAAAGTTTCAGAATGAGAAAGGTTCGACAATTTTCGGCGGTGAAAATTTCCGAGCCACGAATTATCTTCACTTTACCGATATTATTCGACGCTGCGATGGCATTTTATTACCGAACCAAAAACGATACAATCTTTATTTTTTTTTCTTTTTCAATCCTCAAAAGTTTACTTAGGACGTCAGTCAACAAATGAACTGCCCCAAACCGATCGGAGTTGTTTATTTTAGCGTCGTCTTGTTCATCGAAGGAAATTCAATATCGAAATCGTAAACATCAACAAAGATGGATACATAATCAACAACAAATTATAATTAAACTCGATAAAATTATACGTGCGATGTTATATTCCGTACACTATTAATCAATCAATATTAATAATATTACCTACATTGCAAGAGATCGTTCTTAACTTGATAAATTTCCATCAAATTATATTAATATATCAAAGATAAAGCGAGGATTATGCGTAAATACCGCAAATTATATATGAAGCCACAAATTAAACAACTTGTGAGTAGTTGTAATTTGATATTATGATTCGCAAATAGTTTTATGATATCAACGCTGTGAACGAGAAAATACCGGGAGCACACAAAAACACGCCCGTTCAGTACAGCGGACGCGCAGCAAATGACTAAAAAACATTGTACCAAACCGCAAACATTGCCCTGCAACTAATTTTATGTATTATTATCGAAATAGATAAATAATTTACCTACTTAATAATTCGATATAAGTAGACATTTTCAGTAGAAATTTAACTTCTTAAAATATTTTTTTAAAACTTTATGAGAAGTTAGGGTGAAAATCTCTGAGACCCTCAGAGGTTTACGGTAGCTGATTCCTGCTTTGAAGGCGCTTGGAGGCGCTTGTTGAAGGAGGTCATGGCTCGATTTGGGCTGTAGCGCCATCGAAGAAGAAGAAGAAGATTCCTGCTTTGTATGCGAGTGCCACAACCTTCCTTTTCCTCTTTTTGTCCTTTTTATTCTGAATTTTGAGTACCTACTAAATTCTAAATATATATTTTTTTTACACTGTGCAGCTCAAAAATATAATGTAATATCCGCAAACAAAATTGGTCTATGATATATTGTTAAAATTGAATTTGTTTGTATGACTGTATGTTTGTTAGGTTTAAATAAAATAAAATAAAATTACAATCGGTCTACATTTTTCATGTTTTTTCCAACTTTGAAGTTAAAAACACCACCTTAGAGGCTTCGCAGCATATATCTTATATAATATATGGATTTACTCATAATTCGGAATAGTATAGCAGAACATACATATATCTTTTTGTAACAATCTTTGTAAAAATTGAATTTAGTGATGACATTGTTTCATACAATTTGTATGGCAGAATACACAATATCTACGGGTACTCTTATAGTTTGATACTTAATAGATGCATAACATCGAGCTATCTACCTATTTGGGGTAGGAACAGAGGACTGAACTCCATACAATACTATCCTGATAAACATGTTATTTATAGGAAAACAATTTATAACATCACGCCATATCCCTTACAGGGTATAAGCAGAGAAAATCGAGCGCCATACTCCTCTATTTTTGCACACATTCCTAGCTTCCTTTACATCCATCCATCGTCTCATACATGCTCGTCGATTTTTCGAGTTCTTGTATTTCCTTCTTTTAAAATATCATTCACATGGTTATACCATCCATTTCTGGGGCGGTCCCTGCTATTCACTCCATCCTTTACACCCATGTATATTTTTTTGGTCAGTCGTTCATCATTCATTCTTTCAATATGTCCAAACCACCTCAGTAAATTCACTTTCATTTTACTTATAATATTCTTCTTTATCTTGCATTCACCCCTTATGTCTTATAGGAAAACAAAGTATTTTAATTTATATTCAATCATTTGGATTTAAGATTTTACTGTTTGGTACTATAAGGAGATGGTATTTAGTTATAATAGTATTGTGATTAATTAGTTTTAAAGAACATTTATAAGTATGATTATTTGCGTATTCAAAAATTATTGTAAAAAGTCATCTCTCTATATTAAGATAATATACTACAGACAATTGGGGCAACTGATAATTCATATAATAAAATATAGTACTCACTCTGATACTTACTTATTTTGATTATTGTTTTAGGTAGTAGTTGTTTAATTATTATATTCAATTTACACGTAATGAGAATGTCGAGGAGATTTCGCGATACGTCAAGCCACGGCAACTGGATATATTCCGAATGAATTGCATAGATGGAGACGGCTGTTTATAACTTCAGCTTGCGTTGGTAGCAATGACGTGAAGTTAGTGATATGGGGACATCATAGGATGTTCCGCCACAGTACTTTAATTTATTATTATGTATTATTATTTACAACGTACTTGGATTTTAACTTATTCTTACTCTATACACATACTATCGCCATTGACAATTGGACCTCATGTTTATAATAACGTGCAACAAGTTATTTACATAATTTAAAATTTAATGTTAAGCGCGCTTGACATGAGCGAATAGGGCGCCATATACATTTTCCAATAATATGATTGTTTTTTGTGACTTCTCATGTCATTTTTCCATTTAATTCGGTATCGGATCGATTCCATGATACTTTGGAAAGAAAACTGCTATAAGTATTAACCTGCGTTGTTTTTTTAGGGTTCTTTAGCGAAAGTTGTATGTAGGTTCCTTGCAGTATTTCCTTGTCTTATTTATTCACAGCCCTCTTGGGGACAAAGTTCGGCAGTAAATTGCCCAAATAAGAACTTGGCGTCACATATTACTATCTACTTGAAACATCCTCACCACACCACCTATGTTCGTACCCTATATGGTCTATATCGAACCATGTTACCATCAAGAGTTGAATGATTCTAGGACATTATATTCGTTACAGTTCTGTATCGTTTACGATTATTTGTTTTTTTTTTTAATAGTCAGTCAGTGCACGTACATAATAAAAAAATAATCTTCTTCTTCTTCTGCTTTAGTTAGGACTTTGTCCTAACTAATTTATTAAAAGTTACCTGAGCGAAAGAAAACAAAAAACTAGAATAAATAAAACTTATAGTGACGTTCTTGACGTTGTACACGGAATACCCCAGGGAACAGTATTAGGTCCGCTTCTATTCATCATTTATGTCAATGAACTATGCTCTATGTCTCTACCTGGATCAATAATACCTTATGCCGACGATACAACTATGACGGTGACAGCAGAGACATGGAACGAGGTTAGTAGAAAGGCGAACGATTGCCTTAAACTTGTAGGAAAATGGTTCCTGAAAAGTCTCTTGAGCTTAAATACAGAAAAGACCTTCATTTTACCCTTCACAATCAACAAAACGACCACACAATACCCAGTTTGTTATTCTCGGAGCCTGCTCTTGTGAGGTGGACGTCCAGCTATTCTTCCATCGCTTGGGTGGTCTTCCAGGGGGTCCGCAATTTTTTATCCCCCCATCCGCTGCCATCCTCACCATTCGATCCGAACCCGCTCTCCCCACATGATCTCTCCAGAATCGTCTTCGTATTCTTCCCCATCGCACAACATCTTCGATATCACAGATTCTTCTTATCTCCGAGTTCCTTACTCAGTCACGAAGTGTTACGCCTGCGGGTCGTAGAGTCTTCATCTCAGTGGTTCTTACATAGGTGGTTTTTTGTTCTGGCGGTGTCAGCTCTTGTTTCTATGCCGTATGTCATCCTAACCTTGCTCTCCTTAATGATTTATTACTAATTATTTATTTTTATTCATCACACCATATTTATAATGAAAACAATAAGTAGATTACTGCTGCACAACTAGGAAATCCTGTTCTATGGCTAGCAGTTTACAATTTATATTGACAATTATATGCAATTATGAACCAGGTGATTTTTCCCGTTCCACACTAAATATGTACCTACACAATCTCAACTTTCTGCAATCACAATCAGTACCTCAACAAAAAATATAGGCTCACACAAAACAGATCAACCAGATCCCAATGTCCCCCATAATACCTGTCATAAATCCAACCTCTGACGCGATTTTTATTTCAGAGCCATAGGAAGAGACTAGTTAACTATGTTGGTGTAATAATTAATATGAATCACATGGTTCCCAAATCAAATCAAATGTTTTTATGTGTTACTCAAAGAGCATCGCAAACAATACGGCATAGTTATAAATGTTGTTAATAGTTTTAATTTTGAATTATTTAAGTAATTATTGTTGAATACTATAAGTATTTGTGTTGGTTCTGTCCTCCCATAATTTATGATCGAGCACCGATCTCTACTCCCTTTGAATGTCATTATGAAATTTATAACATGCAATTGTAAATAATTTATTTGGTAGAATTCCATTTTAAAATTAGTTGACAAAACTATTGTCCTCACTACCAAGTCACTGCACAAAGTATTCAAATTTTGTATGAAAATTTTTCGGCATTTTCATGAAATGAGTTTGTTGAATTATTATTGATTTAAATATTTTCCAACTGTCGATTCGTTCATGAGAATTCAATTCTCTTAATGAATCGACATTATTAAGCCAAGATGCGTGTACGAAGGAACATTTTGTATGGCGTAGTGGGCTTTTTGCATGGTAATAACACCAACTAGAGGCCTCGCAGCATATATGTTCCCATACATGGATTTACTCAAAAATCGGAGTAGAAAATTTTATGTGAGTTTTGTGTGTCTCTCTCTGTGTGTGAGGGTGTGTGTGTGTGTGTGTGTGTGTGTGTGTGTGTGTGTGTGTGTGTGTGTGTGTGTGTGTGTGTGTCTGTCTATCCCCCCCTTATAACTTTTGATGCGCTCAATTTAAAGAGTAGAATATATAAACAGTTATAGGCCTACAAAACTTTTATAATCAGAATTGTGAATTTTTGTTTCAGTCAGGGGTTATCAATTTTTGAAATTTTGGTTTATTTTTCCATAAATCTCAGAAACCATAAAAGCTAGAACGCTGAAAATTTGTACAAACATAGACAAATACAAAATCTCAAATTGGTTTATCCAAAAAACTTCCAGGGTTTCTCGAACATTTTTTATTAAGAAAAATTTATGAGTTTAACTGCCTATATTTCAATTTTTTTTAAATATCAAAAAAAGCCGAAACACCCCAACTAGATAATTTAATTTTCTATAAAAAATATTTTCATTGTATTATCACATCTCAAATTTTTTATAAGAATTTTTATAAAAATTGATTTAGTGACGACATTGCTTCATACAATTTGTATGGCAGTCGCCTATACACAATATGTATGAAGACTTAATAGGTTGATAGGTACTTAATCTCCAAACATACATACAGAACCATCATGCTGTTTTCATATTCCGGGTAGGAAAAGAGGACTGACCTCCATACTGTCCTATCTTGACATACATTCCAACATGTGTTAAAATTTTCAATAATTTGTATTTTTGGGTTTATAGGTAGTTTGATTCTTATTCTTCAACTATACATACTATCGCTATCGACAGTGGGATCTCATGTGTTACATGCAACTAGTATTATGAAAACTTGATAATTCTTCAATACCAATGTATGAAAGTGGTGTGCCTTTTCAGCAATTAGAAAATAAAAATATCAAATTTTAATTTACCTGAGCTTGGGGTCACTTTGAATTATTAAACCGTTAAAAAGGTTGAGAAACACCGATCACATATCCTTCAAAATCTAATGGGGTCTTAGCGAGTGTTTACATATATAAAAATATACGATTCCCATGAAATACCCATTGTCACTACTGAAGTTTTAAATATGATAAACTGAATATATTACTATCAGCTAGACTATGAAATATCCTGAATAACATAGTCTGAGTTACATGTCACGTCGTCTTAATTGATACAAAGATTTAGTAAAAAGTTAATATTTCCTTGTTAAACAATTACATGTACATACATCTTCCTTAATTCTTTAAATTAAGCATAAATGCTTGTACTATCTTCTTCTTGTTTTCAGCCCCTTTCACTCCACTGCTGGATATAGGCCTCTTCCTGGGTTTTCCATTTCTCTCTATCCTAGGCACTCTGCTTCCACCCATGTCCCACCAATTGGAAAATATCGTCAGTCCATCTCCTCTGTGGTCTCCCTACACTTCTTCTATTATGATAGGGTCTCCAATTCAGAATTTTGGGGATCCATCTATTATCTCTCTGTCTTGCCACATGACCTGCCCATTGCCATTTTAGCCTTCCCACTCTTTCTGCAATGTCTGTGACCTTTGATCGGTGTTTTATTTCCTCGTTTCTTATTCGGCTTGTGGTATAGGTGAAGGAAATCGGTCGAGGCAGGATTCGAACTCGCGACTCGCGTCTATTGATGTCCTCCTCTCTTTCTTCGTTGTTATGATCGATTTATTTAATGTTGTATTTTCTTCCCCTTTTTCTTAGGTAGGTAATTTAATATTGTATCTAATTTACTTGTGACTTCTCAGTGCTTGCGTTGGTTCGAAATGAGAACGTTGTATCAATTAACTTGCTAATATGCACATTGTTCAACAACTAGAGAAATTAATATTCATATCGAATATTTTTCGTTTCCATATAGATATAGGTAAACGCATAAACTGGATATTTTTTATTAAATTAATACCTACCATAAAATATTCGACAAGGATGATTACAATTGAAAACTGAAATAATATTCTACCGCGGTACAGATGAGACATCTATACGATAGCATTGTCACCTCATATACAAAGAGCGTTGCTTTTATCGTTTTCGTATTATTTTTTCTCAATAGATGGCGTTAGAAACAAGTTTCTTCGTCAATTCCATAGATGGCAATGATGTTCCCGGCTTATTTTCAAGCACTCAGATATTGATGAGCGACATTATATATAGAAATTTCAAAAATTGGATTGATAAGGGGACTCAATAAGGCAAATGCCACAATTTTACGCATATGAAGCCAATATAACAATACATTCTCAGCTGAGATAGACATATTCAACGTAAAATATTATAGATTTAGACATGATGTTCTGAAGGTGATATGCAACCAATATCCTTCTATCCTGTCCTTCTAGTTTCTCTTTTCTCTTCCCTTCCTTAGTTGTTGTATATATGTGTGTGTGTATGTATATGTATATATGTGTGTGTGAGGGTGTGTATGAAGGTGTGTGTATGAATGTTTTTGGCTTGTAAACTGTTATGTTGATGGAATGCTTTTTTTTGCTCTAACACTGTAAAAATAATATTGTATCATTTAACTGTAAATGAGCTGTAGCTTCCTTAAGAAAATGAATAAATAATTGATAAACGTTGCGCACGTAAACCAGCCATGATAGGTTGTAAGCCCTGTTTGTGCCATGTTTTCCCAGACCTCTTATAATATTCCAACTTCATGTCTATTGAGAATTAAAATTGTCAAAAGAAATAATTAGTATTCTAACTACTTACGGGTAATGAACAGCTTTGACGATGAACTACTTAGATTTAGTTTCTACATTCTGAGTTCCTATCAAAATATCTGTTTGATAGATGATATCTCAACTTGAAGCGTGTATCTTTAAACTCCAACACAGCAATGAAGGAGAGGGAATAAAGGTCTACCTAAAGTTTCGATGTTATCAAAGAAGATAAGAAAGTGGATAGGTTCTTGTAAATAAATTATTTATAACGCTGGAAAGATGAAGTGGAAATTTCATAGCTAATGAAAGTTTTGTGGAACAAACAATATATATTTTTTAGGTGAAGAGAAAACTTTTTACCCCACAATATTTGTGGGGTATTTTTGTATATAGGCTGGCCAATCTTGACTTTGGTATGACTCATCGCAAAAATATGTCGATCGAACAAAAATACTTCTGCTTTTAATGTATCTATTTCTTATTCTCTGTATATAAAAAAAACAAAGACGGAAGATGAAAGTAAGTCGCAGTGAAAAAACCAAACTCCCATATAAAATGTTGAAACGTACGTCTTTTATAAATCATACACTTATTTCGAAGATACCACGTGACGTTTGTGAATGTGAATGACGTTTTAAAGAAATATTTCAAATCTTCGTCTATAGGGTGACAATTTTTCCTAGTGCGTATTTTTAAACAACAAAAACATTATTTTAACAAATAGAATGTATGAAATTTGTTTCATACACACCACAACCATTTATTTGTCATTGATATTTTATTATTTATTAAATATTTTGTCAAAATTTCTATAATATTCTTATTGTAATGATTACGAAACCATGTAAGGTACGTAAAATAATGTGCAAATATTAAAATATATGTACAGTTATTGAATAAAATTATACTCTTTAGAGAACTGCAGAAGCATGTGGTATCACCGAATATAATGTGTCCACGATAAAAAAGAGAATGAGTAGTGATACACCTCTATTAGAAACACCAAAAAAACGTAGAGTTATAAAAATTAATATGTCGACGTTGACAATTTTACAAAAGATGCAGTCAAAAGAAAAATATATGAAATGCATTCAAAATATAAGTTGAACATCTATAAAAATGAAATTGATTATGATTTATTACCCTTACTATTCTTTTCATTCTATCAATATTTGTCCATCATATCGGTTTTTCAAGTACCTATTGTGAGAATTTCAATAACTAAAAATAATGATGAAATATTTATATGTTTTTAGTAATACCTGTCACTTTGAAATCGCTCGAAACGAATGATGACACACCGGATATCGAGGACAGTGATTAAATGACATTGAATATTTACTAACGTGATGTGTTTAACATGACCTGTTTTACTTTTGAAAAATTGTTTATATTGTGTAAAGTCCTCAGTTGCAACATCAAATCACAGTAAACCTTCAACATACTCGAACCAGTTGCTTCTCGGACTCCTCCATTAACACAGCAGCCCTACTATAGAACAATCTTGACCGAATTCTGTGTTTCACCTTCTCTTATTATAAGATCGAAAAAATATATTATTAATTTATCAGATTGCAAACCTTCCCAAAGGCTACGTAGTGCACTACTTCGGAAGCGTAGAATGGACCCAATTCCTTATAGCTGCCCTTACGCAGACATGTTAAGTAAGGTAAGAATTAATAATTACATTCTTTATTGTCTTAAATGATGTAATAAGTGAAAATGGAAAGATGATCAAAGTTAAATAAAAAAATTGGGTCCATTGTAAACAAAATGATGGTCACCGTATTGACATCCAAATTACATGTACAAACATACGACTTACGACGGGTCGCATAGTTTTTTGATGACGTCATACTAAAGTCAAGCGTGGCCGGCCTATACCTATTTTTTGATTTTTTATTTTTTTCATTTGTTGTATTTTTTTTTCATTTGTTGCTTTTCATTTATTTCATTAAACAGTGCTGACAGAAAGTGAGGTGGAACGAATCCCAAACACATTCAATATAACTTGTTAATTTTGTCGACGGATAATTCGTGGTGAAACTCCATTATACTAGGTATAAATGAAAACACTAATTAGTTTTAGTTTCACTATTTAATTTTAACACTGGTACTGACCGATATCGATCTGAAGATCATCGTCAGAGTGCGCGAAAATGAAAGTGAACAGAGTTTAAATAGGTATGACTGAAATATTGGTACACAACCCTTTTTTTTTTTTTGTAAAGTTCTATCAGTTCGATTAGTATTGCCAGAAAGAACTGATGAAGAAAACTGGCAAACAAAACAGTATGGTAAATATGTGTGATGTATACAAAGTTTAGTAATGTTGAAGTAGAAAGAAAATGAAAAAGAAAAAAAAAGGGTTGTGTACCAATATTTCAGTCATACCTATTTAAACTCTGTTCACTTTCATTTTCGCGCACTCTGACGATGATCTTCAGATCGATACCGGTCAGTGCCAGTGTTAAAATTAAATAGTGAAACTAAAACTAATTAGTGTTTTCATTTATACCTAACATTCAATATAAATCGGATATTAATGACACATTTATGTACTAGTGATTCTTCTTACCCTCCTTCTCCTTGCCCCCCCCCCCCCCCCTTCTCTTGTCCTATTTGTTTCTTTATTGTTTTATTTTATATTATGTAATTATATGTTATATTCATAAAAATGTAGGTACGCATCATAAATACAATATTTTTCACCAATGAATATGGTAGGTTGGAACATATTGCCATTTGGCAAGAAGTCAGCCATTGTGCACACATACCTACTCAAAAAGCTTGAAATAAATAAATAAAAAATATTTACTTTTTGAAATATAAGTCCCTTTGTTATCAACACGTACTTTTTGATATCAGTGTTAAGTCCAGTACTCATAATATACGATCTAAATACGTTCTTATCTTGTTTTGATCTTAAAAATATATTAATCATTGGTACTCGATCATAATCGAATATTAATCTAATTCAATATTCAAAGTTTAATTTAAATTTGTCGATATATTTTATATAAATTTAAAAAAATTATTAACTAAATATAGACTCTTGTTTTGATCGCACAATTGTTACCTTTACTACCACGAAATTTTATTGTATATTTAGCGGTTATAATATATTATGTTATAGTCACTTTGTCAATTTAAATTGAACGGAATATGCCCTCTTAATAGGAAACCGCTTCTACCTCAAGTAGGATATTCATCAGGTCTAAACTGGGAGCAGGCACATAGTCCTGCGGGGATTCTCGGAGAAGAGCGGTGAGCGTGTTATGAAATTTAATTTCTCCTTTATTGATATTTGAACTCGTCCCTTAACGAGGTATGAAATTACCACTCCAGAACGGAGTTTACACCGGTTCTCGTGCGCCATTAAATTCATATTAAGTTTTATTATCACAATACTTTTGTTTAATACGAATTACGATCATTTAGTTATTGCTGTAAGATGGGCTTTGCGTGCTTGGAGGGTAATAATATATTTTTATTGTTATATTCAATTGAACATCCGATATTTTTAGTTAATTAAATTCCTTCACTGTATATAATACAAAAATACTTAAAAAATCACCAAAAAACTTTTACACTATACAGGTACTATGCATTAGTACAATCCACTATCTCTCATGGAATGATCGGGTGGGGAGGTGCATCTAAAACAAATATGGATCCTCTATTTAAGGCTCAGAAAGCTCTCATTAAAGTGATTATTAAAAAACCTTTCCATTTCCCGACCATTAAACTATTTATAGACTTTAACGTACTAACTACAGCACAACTCTATATTAAACAAATTCTTATTCACTTTTAATATGTTAAGAAAAACCATATCACTGCTCAACATTCTCACGATACAAGACACAGACATCAACTAATCACTCCAAAGACAAACACTACATACGGACAAAGACATTATCAATACTTGGCTCCAAAGATCCTAAATTTAGTTGCAAAAGATATAAAGAACATACATTTAATAGAAAATACAAGACTTAAACATACATACAATACAAACATGGTTATATAACAAAGGGATCAACTATTGTCAGCAAATTCTCAATTCATAACAACATACATACAATACAAACATGGTTATATAACAAAGGGATCAACTATTGTCAGCAAATTCTCAATTCATAACAACATACATACAATACAAACATGGTTATATAACAAAGGGATCAACTATTGTCAGCAAATTCTCAATTCATAACAACATACATACAATACAAACATGGTTATATAACAAAGGGATCAACTATTGTCAGCAAATTCTCAATTCATAACAACATACATACAATACAAACATGGTAATATAACAAAGGGATCAACTATTGTCAGCAAATTCTCAATTCATAACAACATACATACAATACAAACATGGTTATATAACAAAGGGATCAACTATTGTCAGCAAATTCTCAATTCATAACAACATACATACAATACAAACATGGTTATATAACAAAGGGATCAACTTACTATTGTCAGCAAATTCTCAATTCATAACAACATACATACAATACAAACATGGTTATATAACAAAGGGATCAACTATTGTCAGCAAATTCTCAATTCATAACAACATACATACAATACAAACATGGTTATATAACAAAGGGATCAACTATTGTCAGCAAATTCTCAATTCATAACAACATACATACAATACAAACATGTTTATATAACAAAGGGATCAACTATTGTCAGCAAATTCTCAATTCATAACAACATACATACAATACAAACATGGTTATATAACAAAGGGATCAACTATTGTCAGCAAATTCTTAATTCATAACAACATACATACAATACAAACATGGTTATATAACAAAGGGATCAACTATTGTCAGCAAATTCTCAATTCATAACAACATACACGACAAAACTACTAACATAGGACTAAATAAGTGGACCATGGGCTACACAATCATTCTGCATTACAGCTTACAATGATTTAGTAATTAATATTATGTAACTAGTCTGCCACCTCGGAACAGGCCTAGCCTAGTGAGGTGGTCCAAACTAACGCAATTTATTTATTATATTGCCTATATAAAATTATGTAAATTTTGGTATATGTAATAAAAAATGGAAGAGGTTATTAATTCGTAGAGAACTTTTTTATGTAAGTTCAGAGATTTCTTTTAAACATGTTGTCCGTTGTCGATGGTTATTTTTTTGACTAGAAAAAGGGATATCTTCCGATAGGTCCCATTTCAAATTGGTCAAGATTTGATAGTGGGATCCACGAGAAACTCATCAAAATCTTCAATTTGTACTTTAGAGAAATGAACTCTTTACTAAATTTTACCATACTCTTTACTTAACTCTTTAAATAAGTTTCTTCTCTGCTAGGAATCGAACCCAGCATTGAACATTGTATTTTTTTCCCTATCGGGAGTCAAATGAAATTTTTTGTTGACAATTTTTTTTTAACATCTCAATAGAGACGAAGTTGGGATATTATAGAAGAACCAGGAACTCAAGGCACCTACAGGGCTTACGACCTGTCATCGGCTGGTTTACATAATCACTTTATGCGCCTGCGCAACGTTCGCCAATTATGCCTTCTAATTGAGTTCCCTTAACAATGTAATTTTTGAAAGTTCTATATATTTGAATAATGTGTTTTTTGTAACGCCATCTATTGAGAAATTGTTTTATTTGTAAACAATGATTGCAACAGTCCTTATAAATGAGGTGACGGTGTCTCGCACAGATGTCACCCCTGAACTGCGCCAGAAATATTATTTCATTTTTGGCTTGTTTATCTACTTCTACCAATGTGTATGTATGTATATCGAATAGGTATTTATTTAATTTCAATAGGCCTAAGGGAACTCAATAAGAAGGCATAATTGGCGAACGTTTCGCAAGCATATAAAGTGATCACGTAAACCAGCCGATAACAGGTCGTAAGCCCTGTAGGTGCCTTGAGTTCCTGGTTCTTCTATAATATCCCAACTTCGTCTCCATTGAGATGTTAAAAAAAATTGTCAACAAAAATATCATTTGACTCCCGACAGGGAAAAAATCCAATGTTTAATGCTGGGTTCGATTCCCAGCAGAGGAGAAATTTATTTAAATATATTTCTCACGCTAATATTGCTTCTCTGTTCTTGAAACACTGGTTAGTTGGAAAAAAATTCTATACGGCAATAAACTCGCCACTTTCGCAGGGTGCAAGGAAGTGTTCATTATTATTATTATTATTATTATTAATTTTTGCGCATATAAAATTAAAAAAATATTCGAATCACTTTGTTTTATTAATAAAAATTTTAATTAGCAGTCCAATTACTATTATACATATCGATATGTTTCCGTTAACTAAGTAAGTAGTATCCGTGCCCGTCACAACATCTATTCTTCTTCTTACAATTTCAATTCCACATTTTTGGTACAAAATATTTCAACGCACGGTGAGATAAGAACCAACTAAAGATGCGGCCCCGAGTGTTGCTGTCTCGTCTGCAACGAATATTTTTTTTTGGTGTGAATATGACCTTATTACAAGTATATTTACATCCTCAATCATTCCCAAAACTAATATTCATCAAATTGTTTGTATAATCATTTAAATGATTTCTTCTTCTTCATGCCACCATGGTGTCTCTGGAAAACTCTGAACAGACTGCATTTAGAATGGACGGTGAACCTCATTGCTGAACTATTTACCGAGATTTTATTATTATCTGGTGTATTTTCGATTATCCGGCTCTTACGGATTACCCGATAACGATGATAATAGAAAACAGTGGAAGCACTATTCTAATCCGATGCTTCACATCACATATAAACAAATAAACAAAACAATAATATACGATACCAAATGGTAAATACAGGCCGATATGATATATTATCAATAAAATACATAGTAAAAACAGAATTTGTTACGAATTATGACTTAAATCACAAATTCGTAACGAATTATGACTTTAATTACAAATTCGTAACGAATTATGACTTTAATTACAAATTCGTAACGAATTATGACTTATCACAAATTCGTTACAAATTATAACTTTAATCAAAAATTCGTAACGAATTCTGATTTTAATCTCAAATTTGTAACGAATTAATCATTAATTCGTAGCGACTTACGTATGACTTATCACAAATTCGTAACGAATTATGAATTTAATTACTAATTCGTAACGCATTATGACTTTTATCACAAATTCGTAACGAATTATGACTTTAATCACAAATTCGTAACGAATTATGACTTTAATTACAAATTCGTAACGACTTATGACTTATCAAAAATTCGTAACGAATTCTGATTTTAATCTCAAATTCGTAACGAATTAAACAATATAACGAATTAATCATTAATTCGTAGCGACTTTCGTATGACTTATCACAATTTCGTAACGAATTATGAATTTAATTACAAATTCGTAACGAATTATGAATTTAATTACAAATTCGTAACGCATTATGACTTTTATCTCAAATTCGTAACGAATTATGACTTTTATCACATATTCGTAACGAATTATGACTTATCACGAATTCGTAACGAATTACTGGCAGAAACGGGTTGGTTGGAAGAAATTTCCTTATGCCAATAAACTCGCCTTTGGGCATTTGTACATAAAGTTTATAAATAAATATAAAAAAAATAATGACTTTAAACACGAATTCGTGACTTTCACCACGAATTCGTAATGAATTATGAATTTAATCACAAATTAGTAAAGAATTTTGACTTTCATCACGAATCCATAACGAATTATGACCATTTTCACAAATTTGTAACATATTTTGAATTATGTAAAAATAAATAATATCTTACCCATTTCCTTGAGCAGTCCCGGATTGAACTTGAGTTTTTCCATTGTGGTGGTGTTTCTCGGAGCCAGCGTTGAAAGCCGGATGTCCGCTTATCGATTATCATTGTCCATCTCGGTTCACTTCCGCTTCCTGATCCTGTATCTTGAGTCAATTGCTTCCAACGACGGCGAGGCAGAGTGGAAAATCTCTTAACGACATCTTCATCATCGAATCAATGCACTTCAAGGTTCACTTTTTAAAAAGACACTTAAGAATCGCAACTCATTTTATTCAAATTTATTTAAAATGAATATTTTCATATAATAATGTCTTATAAAAAAATCAATAATTATCTTTGTATGTGAATTAGGAGATATTGTATTATATCCTAATTGATCAGTTACGTTCAACTCTAAAATTTATTTTTATAAGTCACTATAACAAAGCTTTTCTTGTGTATGTAGATCTTGAACGTAAAGCATATGTTTTTTATTATTCATTTTTGCACTAATCACAATCGTTATATTTGTATACTTTCTCAATCCGATGCACATTCTATGAATAAAACGAAATTTAAATTATTTTCTTTTTTATTTTTTTTTCTTTTCACGTATTTTTTTTTTTTGCTATTTTCAATTATTGCTTATTTTTTTTAATACGTCTTCGGAATTTATGTACCAGAAGCTAAGTTTTTTAATATGTGTCATTTCTCAATTAACTTTTACGAAAGAAAAGTATTATCAAATCCCTAAAATTACCTTATTTTTTTAACAAATCCACATAAAAATTTGATTCAAACTAAATTATTTTAAAAATTATAAAAAAAACATCTATAATCAAAACAAATTAAAATCTTTAGCACTATTGCTTCACTAGCATCTAAAGAGGTTAAAATTATGCATGTGGGTATGATTAGTTTTCTTTATGGAATAAAGCTGTGTATTTTTAGTATCTTTTTTCATATTTTCATAAATTTATTAAATTTCATAATCATGAATATTTACTATGATAATGATTGATGCATACGATAGAAAAAAGCTACACAAAATTTATTCTATCAGTATCGGATTTTAAATAGTTTTCAACGCAGCTGCGAGGTTGATGTATTGAGCTGATACAAGAAGTCACATAACACCTTTTCTTAACAAACTACACTGGTTAAAATGTCCATAACGAGTAGACTATTGCATACAGGAACTGTGTCAAAGGAATCTTCCATCAGGAAGTCAGCTTTCATTGAGTCAATCTGGATCACAGAATACCAATTCTTTAAAAGAATTTCACAGAGGCAATAAGGCGCGTACTTTGATCGTGATTTCAAATTAGAACGGGCCTTTAAAGTGGAATAAATTTCCCCTCGACATACATGGAGCTCAGAGCATCATGGGTAGACTTTTTATGATTGCCTTCTTTCGTAGAGCAAACAAATAAGCTATCAGCGCCCTTGGAGTGATCTTGAATCACTAAAGGGCGCTTTATAAATTCTAATTATTATTATGTTTAGAAAACAATGTAGGCATATTAAATGAACATTTGAGTAGAGCTTCTAGTGTTGACAAGTCCAATCATTGTATCATATATTCAATATTTTGGATAATTTTATTGGTGAGTTATTAGGAATTCATAAGAAAATAATAACTCATAAGGCGGACAAAAATTTAACAACATTAAATTTAAATTACGAGAATGCCAATAACAATATTATAAATATAAATGACGACCTTCTAAATTCGTGGCTAAATAAAATAATTCATTCTATACATCCAAAATTTCTCAACCAACCTTATGTTGACAAAATTTGGTCAAACAAATGGTTGAGTATTGGTGATTTGGACGCGGATTTAGAAGGTTTTATAATAGCAATTCAGGATAGAGTAATAAAAACTAAAAATTATCAAAAATATATAATAAAAGACATAAATGTAGTTGATGATAGTTGTAGGAAATGTTTGGCTTTTCCGGAAACAATCGATCATATAATATCGGGCTGTTCTTTTCTCGCGCAATCAGAATATACATTTAGACATAACCAAGTAGCAAAAATAATACATCAAAATTTAGCTATTAAATATAAATGAATTGACGCGATAAACATAAAACCATATTATGAATATGATCCGATTTCATTTTTAGAAAATAATAATATTTCGCTTTATTACGATAAAACAATATTAACTGACCGGTCAATTCAACATAACAGACCCGATTTAATAATACATGATAAAATTAAAAAAATAACATATATTTGCGACGTGGCTATTCCAAATTCTAGTAATATTATAAAAACTTTTGATGAAAAAATTAGAAAATACACCGCTTTAGGTAACGAGATTAAAAGACTTTGGCATTCTCGTAAAATAATAATATTACCGTTCATTATTTCAGCCACTGGCATTATTCCAAAATCGTTAATCCGTAATTTAGAAATTATAGATTTATCGAAAAATTTAATAATAAATATGCAAAAAACGGTAATTATGAATACATGTAGAATCGTTAAAGATTTTTTAAACGTTAATATTCGGGAATCAGTAGGGTTGTTAGGTAGTATAGAGACCTCCTCAGAGCCTAATCCTTTGATATGTTAAGTATCTGGATGGGTGAACTATTCCCAATTGAAAGCTTGATGATGCGTTTGTTGCATTTTATTTTGCTCTTTTAAATAAATTACAATTTACGCATTGATCTGCTAATTCTTTTGAGGAAGTGTATAATGGTAATAATAATAATTGAGTGTTATTATTTGTAGTGCTTAATTGTTATTAATATCATAAGTAAATCGGCCAGGGCCGTATAAAAAAAAAAAAGAGGGCTAAAGATAAATAGTAAGTAAGTAAGTAAGTAAGTAAGAGAATTAAGAAATTCCAAAGAAGACAATAATGTCTAATAATGTTGGAATAAAAGTATCAGGGTATTATGAAGGTGAGGTGAATGTATACCTATCAGTAAATTATCATTGGTCCTAATCAGACTGAGAGATAATTTCCCTAGGGAGTGATTAACTTAAAGAAAAGCCTACCTAGTCTCACAGGGGTGGATCTAGTAAGAGGATTAATATTTTTTGTTTTTATTTTTTGTTCAAATATAAATGAATATGTTATATTACCAATTTTGCACGTAGATGAAAAAATAAGCAGTAACTTTGATAAACACAAATGATTATTATCTTGTTTTATTCAATTGAAATACAAAACTAGTGGGTTGTGGTAAAATTAAACTATCCACTATATGTTGGTGAAGGAATTTTTTTTCTTGAAAGGTTGAAATTATTTAATTCCCAAGCAGTAGGCATATCCTCTTGCGATATTGAGGAGTAAAAAACCACAAATAATGTGATTAACTGATAGCCATACCTAGTACACATTGTTTTGTATTGTTAACATTTACTCTGGCTGGTTGGAAGAAATTGCCAGTAGGCAATAAGCCCGCCAATGTACAAATTGTATGTACAAGAAGATTCAAATAAATAAATAAATAAATAAATAAATAAATAAATAAATAAATAAATAAATAAATAAATAAATAAGTAAGTAAATAAATAAATAAGTAAATAAATAAATAAATAAGTAAATAAATAAATAAATAAAAAACAAATAAATAATAAATTAATTAATTAATTAATGAATTAAATTAAAAAAAAATAACTAAAAAACTAAATCAATAAATACATAAATAAATAAATGAATAAATTTTATAAATAAACAAATACACACATTTCATTATTTAAACAAAAAAATGTTGAGCCAATAATGCTTTCTTCAATTTAAATTAATGATACAATATAATATACAATAGTTGATTATAATGTTTAGGTAACAATGATTTAAAAAAATATGTAAATTTAATCAAATTTAAATAACAAAGATTTAGTAAACGCTAAATAATAATTTTACCGCCGTTTATTGATTAAGGATCACTCCACCGGTGATGATATTTCGATCTTATATCTTTGATGGGCGGACATAAGAGTATAACTGCAAAACTTACTTACTTTATGTACGTAAATCTTATAATTACGTACATACAACATGTACAAAATACTTGTGATTTTTTTGTCATCGATTACCCGTAAGTACGGATCTGTAACTAAATACTTAGCAATCCCCCGCTAGTTGTGATTCCCTTGACGGCCTACAGAGGCTGCTACTGTATAGTGTATATTCTGCTGGAGTCTCTCTGTGTACTGAAGACTTAATCTTAATTTAACACAAGACTGATATTGTTATTACTGACCCGTGAACCTCTATTACGCCCCAGTGCGTTCCTCCATCATTTCATTACTCTACAATAGGATGAATTGTACACAAAATTCCCTCTGGGAACAATCACATTCGTATCTGATTATTAATAAACAAAAATTAAAAAATATACAAAGTATTTTTTTTTTCGACAAAAATCCGATAAGTCGTAGAAATACTCATACTTATGTAGTTAAAAATAGAAAGTTTTAGATTGGTGGATGGCAGAGCGGTTAGCGCACTGGGTTAGTAATCCAGTGGTCGCGAGTTCGAATCCTGCCACAAACAGTTTGCTTATTTTAGGGAACGTAGGAAGATGTATATGTACTTGTTTAACAAGGACATATTCGTTTAAAAAAAATCAGTTCATTTATTCACACCGTTACGGCAGATCCCACAGTGAGTAATAATCAGCGACAGGTTCGCGGGTGTGACATACATTTCGACATACATTTCTCGCTTCATTCACGTCCATGCATCGTCTCATACACGCTCTTCTGTTATTCTTACTTCTACAGTCTCAATCTTTTAAAATTCCATTTGTGTGATCGCGCCATCTTTTCCTTAACCCATTTCTACTTCTCGTTCCTCTTTTATCAGCCTTATATACTCTTCGGGCATTTATTTTCATCTTACTTACGATATCTCTTTCAATCATACATTATTGTCTAATATCCTCATTTCTTATTCTATCGTACAACGTTTTACCATACTTTCCTCTTAGTGACCTCATTTCAACCGCGTTAATTCTACTTTCATGAGATGTTATTGTTTTATATTGTATTTTCGATTACCCGGCTATAACGGGACACCCATAAACGATGATAATAGAAATGATTGGAAGCACTATTGTAAGCCGGTGCCTCACAGTAAGAATTTGATGTATGTACCTTGGTGATAGCGATTGATCATTATAAGGTAAAGGTGTATTTTCATTTTAAATATATTCCACAATTATCAAACTGGTCGCATTGTTTAATAACTAAAAGATTTTTATGGCATTTAATATTTTTATGTGTCTATTGTAAATAAAGCCAAAAACACGGTTAACCTTTCTCGAACATTCGAAAAATTATCCGACATTATTTCGCACACATTATATATCTGTCTTTTTGCCCACCATATTAGGGGTATAAAAATCAGCTTTCTCTCGGTATGGTTCCATTGGACCGAATTCCGAGCCCTGCGTTACTCCAAACGGTACCCAAAAACCCGACATAGTGGTATTATCATAATATGTACGCTTTGGTGATCCCGGCAAACATTCAACGGAGGGAATTTTATTTTTTAACTTATTTTCCCTAATAAGATTCTCCGGAGATATCCTTTTTTAGGGAATAGACCGTCTTAAAGACTTAACGTTCGAGATTCCGATATGACTATGGAATAAAAGGAAAACGTATAAAATTTGTGGCAGAAAGGACGTAAAATAATGGTTAAGTATGAAAAAAGTTTAAGGCAGATCTATAAGGAATATAACAATAATATTATTACTTAAAATAAGTAATAACAATTATTTAACTTTTTTCCACTTGATAAATTAGTTTGACCACTGACGCGTTTCGCTCAAAGAGCATCTACAGAATGGAGCATCCAGAGCATCTTCCATTCTGTAGATGCTCTTTGAGCGAAACGCGTCAGTGGTCAAACTAATTTATCAAGTGGAAAAAAGTTAAATAATTGTTTTGACTTATTTTAAGTAATAATATTATTGTTATAATGGAATTCCATCACGAACTCTCGGTCAACAAACTGGAATTAATTATTAGGAATATTATTTATATTTTGCAGAAACCAAGTGGCGCATAATATCGGGCTGTTCATTATTTAACATCAAGACATAACGTTCGAGATTTGATATGAATATGGTATAAATGGAAAACATTATATGTGGTAGAACGATACAAATCATAAAAATGGATAAGTATCAATATAAGGTTTAGGCAGAACCATAAATACTTCAAATTTTACAGAAATCAGCAGGCCATAAACACATGCGCGAATGGTGGACTTTCGTGGGACGGTCGAACAACTCTTCGAAAGAGAGGCGTCGAATGAAGTGATTGCCGACGTTGGAAAATCCTGACATGGCACCGAAAACAAATCAAAGTACATAGTTCATAATATCGGGATGTTCATCATTCAACATCTGTCGAGATTTTTATATGATAAATATATCTATCTATTATTTATCTATCTGTCAATATTCTATAGGTAATGTCGATCTCTCGGGAAGTATCCTACAATTCCCACATTCTGCTGTCATGATTGATATGATTGCTACAAGAATTCTTTATATAGATGCATAGCGGAGTAAGCCTGTGTATTTTAAAAAAAAATTGTGTACTTATTTTGATTTTTGTTTGTTATCTAGCAGATTCTGTGGCAATCAACGCACGCAAAAAAAGTGGACACTTCCTTAAATGAGGCAAATATGTAGACTCATAACAGGATGCCTTGCCTTAAACCAACACCCTCTAACAAATCATATGCTCTCAGCGGAATTGCCCCAACAAATATTCGGCGGGAGGTAATAGCACAGGCGGAGAGAAGTAAGCAAATCACTAACCAGAGACATATGTTATATGGACACCAACCACCAATTAGACGCCTCAAGTCCAGGAGGAGCTGCCTAAATGCAACCAACCCCTTGACAGACACACACGAGAATGCAAGAAAACGTCTATGGAGGGACTCAGCAAGGGAATCGCAAGGGACTATATTCAACACCCCGATGGAAACCCTACCACCAGGTCATGACCTCCCATGGCCAATATGGAAAACCTTAAACAGGATTAGGACTGGGGTAGGCCGCACAAAGAAGTACCTACAGAGATGGGGAATTATTAAGGACTCGATGTGTGAGTGTGGGCAGGAGCAGAATACCGAGCATCTCCTCACATGTCCATTGATTCCCGAACGGTGTGACTGGAGAGACTTTGCGGAGCGAGCCCGCCTCGAGGACAGAGTAGTTGGAGTTGTAGCATTTTGGGAACGAAAGGGGCTGTAGTCTGACCGACACGAAAAGAAGAAGAAAAAGCAGATTCTGTTATTTTTCACAGCAGTAACAAATTAGGTCATTCTCCCTTCCTTTTTCCTTCCCTTCCTTTCCCGTCACGGGCAAATGTGTGAAATATATGAACATGTAATAATATTAAGTAACGGGTGGTTAATTTTCAATGGCCGATGTTCAATGTGAACCACACCTGAGCGTCAAGTTTTTTTCTGCATTTTATTTGACATTTCTTAATTTCAGACTAACTCAATTTGAACCATGGAAAGATACACAATCGAGGAACGCGTTAAAGTTTCGAAAATTTCGAAGAAAATCATCTTCAGTGATGAGGCACATTTTCACCTCAGTGGATTCGTCATTAAGCAGAATTGCCGCATTTGGGCGAATGATAATCCAAGAGTGATTGTCGAAAAACCAATACATCCACAAAGAGTGACTGTTTGGTGCGGTTTATGGGCTGGCGGCATCATCGGGCCGTATTTATTTCCAAAATGAGACCGGTCAGGCAGTTACTGTGAATGGTGTTCGCTATCGTGAGATGATAACGAACTTTTTATGGCCCGAATTGGAAGATATGGATGTGGACGATATGTGGTTTCAACAAGACGGTGCCACTTGCCACACAGCTAACGAAACAATGGCTCTTTTGCGCGAAAAATTTGATGGCCGAATAATCTCACGTCGCGGCGATGTCAATTGGCCGCCAAGATCATGTGATTTGCATTTGACACCGTTGGACTTCTTTCTTTGGGGTTATTTATTTATTTATATTCGGAAAACATAATTTGAAAGAAAAGGTATACGTCGATAAGCGAGCAACAACTCAAGAGCTAAAGGATGAGATAATTCGGCACATTAACGACATAGAACCTCAATTATGCCTCAGCGTCATCGAAAATTTGGACCATCGGATGGAGGTGTGCCGCCGCGGCCGCGGCGGCCATTTGGCCGATATTTTGTTCCATACATAATTGAGCCATACCAATATTATCATAATAAAAAGAAATGTCAATAATTTCCTAAATAATTTGTGTTTTATTCAAAACCAAAATCGGCCCTTGAAATTTAACCACCTTTTATATTTAAATTTATTTTTGTTGTTTTGTAGGTGCATACTTCTATAATTATTTAATGTACATCAATTGTGGACAAAATTAATTGGTCTGTCCTTTTTTCATTTCATAGTGTATCTTATAAGATTGTATCTGTAGGTTACAGAAATAAAAATTATTTGGTATTTTCAAAAAAAAAAAAAAACGAAACCAAACCGTCGTTTCAACCCTAATTCAGATACCCTTATCGAATCTATTAGGGGAAAAAAAATATATATAAAATACGATCATAAAGACTTGTGGAGCGATCTAATATCAGATATCATCTTTTTTTTCTGAACAGGATATTTGATATTGCATGGATGTTGAAGATCAAACAAAATGAACAGAAGACATTTTTTACGCAACAACAACTTAATTCCATGTGACAAGAAAATCCTTGAAGTCTTTTTTTTGTACGAAGACAGAGAACCAGGGACGTAACGCGACAGCCCACGTCTTAGACTTAAATATGTATAAAAAAGAGGGTTAGTTTTTCCGTTTACTACATATTGCATGTGATTGATTTTTTCTTCTTGTTGCTTGGCTTCTGGGGCAACCATAGCTACATACATACCATCACGCCATGTCCCTTGCGGGGTAGGCAGAGAGAACCGAACGCCACATTTTTCTATCCTGGCACGCATCCCTCGCTTCGTCCACATTCATGCATCGTCTCATACATGATTTTCTATTGCTCACACTTCTAACATTTCCGTCTTTCAAAATTTCGTTCACATGGTCGTGCCATCCCTTTCTTGGGCGTCCCCGACCTCTCATTCCATTCCTTTCCGCTCTGTATATTTTCTTCGTCAGGCGCTCCTCATTCATTCTACCCATGTGACCAAACCATGTCAATGTGTTCACTTTCATTCTAGTAATGACATCTTTCTTCATCTTACATTCTTTCCTTATGTCCTCATTACTTACTTCCATACTTCCTTACAACCATAGCTACTATGTCAAATATTTAACACGCACCCAATAACAAGTTGCCACATTCTGGAGACTTATGATGAGTATTGTCTCACAGGTCCATGCTGAAAACACAATTAAAAACTGTGTCTCCATCGGAATTCGAACCCGGGGCCTTTCGACCAGAAGTCAGATATATAACTAACTCAGCCACAAATGTCGACAACTTATCTTAATTTACTACAGTTACTCCAGTGACAACCTATAATTGGCTTAATATTTACTTAAATCATCTTTATTTTGTATTATTTCGTAAACGCTGTATGTTTTCCTCTTAATAAATAAATAAATAAACAAATAATAAATATAAGATAAAAATACAATTTAAAATAATGTCATTACTCTCCACACTATGGAATAGGGGAGAGTCATGATTTCGCAAAATTTAAGCGTATTTTTTTTACATCAATTTCTCAATGGGTATCATGTAGAGAATGCACACTATGAGTTTCGTCGTGATGTATTTGTGTGTATGGCGTATACGCTGTACGCCGTACGCCGTAGCACTTATCTTTTTTGTGTCCTCTCTACAGCCCAAACTATAAGTCTGATCGACTTCATATTAACATCATATGTGTAAAGTGCAAAGACCTAGAGCTGATTAGTTTTCCATAGACAACTTTTGATTTCTTCTCTATGAATTCATCATTTACGTTGTTTTTTTTTTGTGTCCTCTCTGCAGCCCAAACTATAAGTCCGATTGACTTCATATTGATATCACATGTGTTAAGTCCATAAACTTAGAGCTGATTAGTTTTCCATAGACAACGGTTCATTTTTTCCCAATGTTTCTTTATGATTTCATCTATTAAAACTGAAAAAATGCTCTCACGACCTGGAAATTAGAGATATTTTAATTTGGTTTCAACTATTTATACAACACCAAGAATCTTTATAAAATTGTATTCAAAGTTGGTCAATGTTAAAAGAAAAATATTCAACGGTTTCAAAAATTATATTTTATTTAATGGATATTTGTATGAAACTTATATGTAACAAGAGAATTTTTTATATTTGGCAATGTTCAGTTCATTGATTTCATATTGATATAAGAATATTAATAGCTTGAACTTAGAACTGATTAGCTTTCCATAAATAACAAAAAAATTCTTCATATAATATCACGTGTCAATATTTTGAAAATGCTCTCGCGTTCTTTAAAACAAAATTTATCTGCTTTTTTTAAAATATTTCATACAACATAAGCATTCTTCACTATACTGCATTAATAGTTTGTTTATCTTAACATAAAAATATACTATCGGAAGAAAATTTATATTCCTGATAGTAACATTTAGTATGAATAAAAATGTAATTAGATAAATTTCTATGTATGGAAAAGTTCAGTAATTTGATTTCATGTTATAATGTAAAGAGCTTGAACATAGAACTGATTAGCTTTCCATAAATAACAAAAAAATTCTTCATATAATATCACGTGTCAAAATTTTGAAAATGCTCTCCTGTTCTTTAGAACAAAATTTATCTGCTTTTTTTCAAATATTTCATACAACATAAGCATTCTCCACTATACTGCATTAATAGTTTGTTAATCTTAACATAAAAATATACTATCGGAAGAAAATTTATATTCCTGATAGTAACATTTAGTATGAATAAAAATGTAATTAGATAAATTTGTATGAATGGAAAAGTTCAGTAATTTGATTTCATGTTATAATGTAAAGAGCTTGAACATAGAACTGATTAGCTTTCCATAAATAACAAAAAAATTCTTCATATAATATCACGTGTCAAAATTTTGAAAATGCTCTCGCGTTCTTTAAAACAAAATTTATCTGCTTTTTTCAAAATATTTCATACAACATAAGCATTCTTCACTATACTGCATTAATAGTTTGTTTATCTTAACATAAAAATATACTATCAGAAGAAAATTTATATTCCTGATAGTAACATTTAGTATGAATAAAAATGTAATTAGATAAATTTCTATATATGGAAAAGTTCAGTAATTTGATTTCATGTTATAATGTAAAGAGCTTGAACATAGAACTGATTAGCTTTCCATAAATAACAAAAAAACTCTTCATATGATATCACCTGTCAAAATTTGGAAAATGCTCTCGCGTTCTTTAAAACAAAATTTATCTGCTTTTTTTAAAATATTTCATACAACATAAGCATTCTTCACTATACTGCATTAATAGTTTGTTTATCTTAATATAAAAATATACTATCGGAAAAAAATTTATATTCCTGGTAGTAACATTTAGTATGAATAAAAATGTAATTTCATAAATTTCTATGTATGGAAAAGTTCAGTTATTTGATTTCATGTTATAATGTAAAGAGTTTGAACATAGAACTGATTAGCTTTCCATAAATAACAAAAAATTTCTTCATATCATATCACGTGTCAAAATTTTGAAAATGCTTTCGCGTCCTTTAAAACAAAATTTATCTGCTTTTATTAAAATATTTCATACAACATAAGCATTCTACACCATACTGCAATAATAGTTTGTCTATCTTAACATAAAAATATACTATCGATAGAAAATTTATTTTCCTGGTAGTAAAATTTAGTATGAATAAAAATGTATATCTTCTCTGCGTGCCGTATCAGGTCCCCCCGACGTTGGCGATCACTCTGGAGAATGCCTCTCTGTCCTGCGCCATTCGGACTAGCTCTCCTACCTGCGTTATTCCAGTCCACTGCCGGATATTGCGCAGCCAAGACATCTGCCTTCTCCCTACTCCACGACGACCCTCAATCTTGCCTTGTATTATCAGTTGCAACAATTTATACTTTTCTCCTCGCAGAATGTGGCCCAAATATGATATCTTACGAATTTTTATATTTGTCAGAAGTTCTCTGCTCGTATGTGCTTGACGCAAAACTTGTACGTTGGATATTAAATCTGTCCACGGTATTCGAAGCATTCTTCGATGAATCCACATTTCAAATGCTTCTAACCGGTTCATTGTATTGACTTTAAGCGTCCAAGTTTCGCAACCATACAACAGGACGGACCAAACATAGCACTTTATCATTCTCTGACGGAGTTTCAAAAATGTATATAATAAGATAAATTTCTTATGTATGGAAAAGTTCAGTAATATATTTCATGTTATAATGTAAAGAGCTTGAACATCGAACTGATTAGCTTTCCATAAATAACAAAAAATTTCTTCATATCATATCACGTGTCAAAATTTTGAAAATGCTTTCGCATCCTTTAAAACAAAATTTATCTGCTTTTATTAAAATATTTCATACAACATAAGCATTCTACACCATACTGCAATAATAGTTTGTCTATCTTAACATAAAAATATACTATCGATAGAAAATTTATTTTCCTGGTAGTAAAATTTAGTATGAATAAAAATGTATATAATAAGATAAATTTCTTATGTATGGAAAAGTTCAGTAATATATTTCATGTTATAATGTAAAGAGCTTGAACATCGAACTGATTAGCTTTCCATAAATAACAAAAAATTTCTTCATATCATATCACGTGTCAAAATTTTGAAAATGCTTTCGCGTCCTTTAAAACAAAATTTATCTGCTTTTATTAAAATATTTCATACAACATAAGCATTCTACACCATACTGCAATAATAGTTTGTCTATCTTAACATGAAAATATACTATCGTTAGAAAATTTATATTCCTGGTAGTAAAATTTAGAATGAATAAAATATTTCATTGTCAATATTTGTGGTGTGGAGAGTTTAGTGTTGGCCACAACCCACTCGTTTTTTCTTGAAATAAACCACCTCACTAGGCTCAGTCTGTTCCGAGGAGGAAGAAAATTATTTGCTTTATATATCACAGAAAAAACATTTTGAATTTGTTACATTTTTTTTCTTAAAAATATTATCCTTGTTATAAAATAAAAATTGAAGCTCTTGTAACTTGAACATGTTTCTGCTGTATATAATGCCTCTGTTTCTGCTGTATATAATGCCTCTGTTTCTGCTGTATATAATGCCTCTGTTTCTGCTGTATATAATGCCTCTGTTTCTGCTGTATATAATGCCTCTGTTACTGCTGTATATAATGCCTCTGTTTCTGCTGTATATAATGCCTCTGTTACTGCTGTATATAATGCCTCTGTTTCTGCTGTATATAATGCCTCTGTTTCTGCTGTATATAATGCCTCTGTTACTGCTGTATATAATGCCTCTGTTTCTGCTGTATATAATGCCTCTGTTTCTGCTGTATATAATGCCTCTGTTTCTGCTGTATATAATGCCTCTGTTTCTGCTGTATATAATGCCTCTGTTACTGCTGTATATAATGCCTCTGTTTCTGCTGTATATAATGCCTCTGTTACTGCTGTATATAATGCCTCTGTTTCTGCTGTATATAATGCCTCTGTTTTTAATCCATGTTTCAGTTATTTTCAAATGTTTCATCAACTGTGTGTCCTTTATTTCTTTTTTGTACTAAATAGTAGTACTGTCTTTGTCCGAATGTTTGTCTTTGGAGTCATAAAATGATGGCTGTGTGTCATCTCGTTATAGTGTTGCTGGTTTATATTCTCAGACCTGTCGTAGTCTATGGAGCTGAATGCTGGGTCTTAACAAAAAGAGACGAAAACAGCCTCTTGATATTTGAAAGAAAAATCCTGAGAAATATTTTTGGCCCAGTAAATGATAATTGACTTTGGAGGATGCGATATAATCACGAACTACAGGCATTATATGACAAACCCAACATTGTACAAGTCATAAAAGTACGTAGACTGCAGTGGTTGGGAATGTCAACCGGATGAATGATGATCGTATCCCCAAAAAGGTTCTTAATACCAATCCAGAGGGCAGAAGAAGTAGAGGCAGGCCCAAGCTAAGATGTCTGGACGATACAGAAGACGACATAAGAGCGATCGGAATAGCAAACTGAAGGAGAACGGTTGAGGACAAGGACAGCTGGAGAAGGATTCTGGAGGAGGCCAGGGCCCACACAGGGCTGTAGCGCTAATGATGATGATGATGGGTAATATTATGATTGTTTTTTTTATTTTTTCTGTGAAATAACATAATATGTATATGCAATTTCGTAGAATCTACTACGTAAGTGACTTCTCCATAATGTATACATTTTATTTATGTTATTGAAGCTGTTGGTTTTTTTTTCAAATAAACAATAAATTTCACTTGTAAAAATATTCGGAGATGGCTTGCCGATTCTCAATAAAAAATATTAATAAGTCTTTCCTACATTATGTAACGCCAATGTTTGAACGAATATGTCATAATATTAGAGTGTTATCCAGAGTGTTCAACAGAGAAATAATAACGTAAATTAACACTTCATAACTCGTACCATCCTATTCCAACCCCTCCATTCATCCTTGACACACTTATAGAAAATAAGAAAAAAAACACGTTAAGATAAAGCCTTCGGATAAACATACCTACATTGACGATATAAAGATTATTTGACTTAGTTACATATCGACTGATATTGACTCAGAAAATATGATTTTTTCACTGTATGAAACTGACATTTCATGATAGAACTCAATAAGTGAATATAATTTTGATAACGAAAATAATATATTAAAGTGATCACGTAAACCAGCCGATGACTGGTCGTAAGCCCTGTAGGTGCCTCGAGTTCCTGGTTCTTCTACAATATCCCAACTTTTGGATATTTGAGAGTTTATAAAATAATTTTTTTTTTACACAAAAATGAATATGTCCTTGTTAAACAAGTACATATACATCTTCCTATGTTCCCAAAAATAAGCAAATAAATGCTTGTGCTATAGGTGAACGAAATCGGTCGAGGCAGGATTCGAACTCGCGACCACTGGATTACTAAACCAGCGCGCTAACCGCTCTGCCATCGACCCATCTAATTGATCAGGTATCATTTAAAAAATTGAGAAGCACTATTAAAATACCATATAAAATCTAATGGTGTCTAAGCGAGTATTAGATATACATATTTGCAAAATTTGAAAAGAATCGAATGAGTACTTTAGTCTATAATCGATAAAGTAAAATAAACATGCTGTACATAGCACACAGCACACAGATACATTGTGATGAAACTTTTAGACTACAATCTCAGCATGATACTTGTTGATAACCTGCAATAATGTCGGCCTTCGAAGTTCAGTTGGTTAGGTATCTGACTTCTTATCCAAAGGTCCCGGGTTCGATTCCCGGTGGAGACACAGTTTTTAATTATGTTTTCAGTCAGGATCTGTGAGACGATTATTATCGCAAGTCTCCTGAGAATGTGGCAACTTGAATTGGGTGCGTGTTAAATTAATATTTGACATAGTACCTGTTAGTTGCTCAAGAAGTTATATGAAATAAAATAAAAAAATAACCTTAATAATTCCAAAATAATAACTGCCCATTATATCCCCTTGGGTTAGTGAGGAGTAAAAATACGATGTATATAAATTTTTATCGTATTAAATTTAAATATACGGATATAAAGCAATGGGTCAGTATCCAATTTCTACACTTGTACAATATAGTAATGACTTCTTTTTAGATTGTTCGGAAAGTCATTTCGTTTTCAAAGACGAAAATTAAATCAAGGCGTTTCACGCGATAACGAACGATAGATGTCGATTAATTTTATCTCTCAGCAATATCTTGAGTTTTTTTGTTTTTATTTTTCTTCAAATTTTTACCACAACACCGTTTTTTTTGACACTGGCAACACATCTTCCCCATATACATCGAGGATTTTTTTCTTTGTTAGAACGGCATTTTTACTTTTCCGATAGTAAAAAAGTAAAATATTTTACCGTTCATTTTTGATAGGGCATCAAACAAAAACTATTGCGCGGAATCAAATATAATGCGGATGCGGGAAATGCGGATTTTGTGGGAATGTGGCTGTATAAAAAATACTATATTAGTTTTTCGATCAATTCTTGATAAAACTCCGTATTTGATTACTTAATACAAATTTAAATACTTTTTTTTTCTATAATTAATTATTGATGTTTTTCGAAATACACATTGCCCCCAAGTCAAATTGAAAACGCTGTTCGTTATCGCCAAGCGCTATTTTTTTTTTGTATGGGATTTGACGTTTGTTGTTTGTTATTGTAGAAAAAATTTCTACAACAAACGTCAAATCACATACAAAAAAAAATAGCGCTTGGCGATAACGAACAGCGTTTTCAATTTGACTCAGGGCCCTAGTCAGAATATGTCTGCTATTTTCTTTCAATTTTTTGTACTTATGTATAGCACTTTATTTTCTTTTTATATTATTATACAATGTTATACAAAATAATAATTGTCTACATTTTAATTGGTATACCCACAGACAGGCTGTGCCTTGTGGGATTTTTGTGTACTCAGTAGCTTTGTTATGACTGATATTATGTAAATGTGTATTGTGTATTAACCGTGTACTCAATCTAAAATAAATAAATAAATAAATAGAACATGACCAAGCATTTTTTAATGCTAACCTAACCTAACCTGTTTTAATGTTTTATATAATAAATCCTCTGTTAAAAAAAACTAATAGACTTTTGGAACAACCTTTTTATATAACAAAAATTTAATATTAGATATTAAGGTTTGAAAAAGAGTTTGATAGGGGTTAATTTTTCCTGAATGGTTTGGCGTGCGAAGGGTTATCATGACAGGGGTATTAATTTTTCACATGAACGGGCCGCTAATCCGTTAGTTATATAATATACTAAACCTAACCTAACCCAACCTTACCAAACTCCCCTGAATACATTCGATCTGTACATATATATTAATAAACAAGGGATGAAACTCGTGCAGGGGATGATGTTATTAATATAAGCATTAACTAGCTGGCTCCATACGTCACGCTCAGTCCTCGCATTGTGTTAACGCTAATTTCATTTCCCTTTGCCTCTATGACATTTGAATTTTCGTTAGGAGAATTTTAAGTAAAAATGATTATACATATATTTCAATTCGGCTTTTTATGACATTTTTCGTCATACAATTTTAATATGTTTTCAGGTAACTTGAAAACCGATAAAATATTCTGTACATATAGTATGATTTTTTTTATTGGCCAGGTAGGTATTTCACAATTATTAAAAAATTACGAATTATATGTTTTTTAATAACATATTTTATCAAAGTCAGTCCCGCCACTCTCAAGAATATACAACAAAATAGCAATACTACAAATACATAACGATACCAGCAGGCCAAGTCAGTAAAAAAGTCGAGATCCGACAACGTATCGCCGCTCTTCTCGCCATGTTTACGGCCGTGACGACAATTCGTAGTCACTAAGCGCTGTCGAGTTCGTAAATGCACTAGTCGCCGTTAGGCTGGCTTGCGGTACATTTTTGAATTATCATTTATGGCAATACACAATATTTTCCCCATGATTTGAATAAATGTCAATTTTTTTTACATAAATTTGTTAAATAAATATAATATGGTCATATTTTTAAGCACGAAAGCAAGTTATAATACGATTAAATTAACTTCTTTTGTGTTTATTGAATGTTTTGAGAGTAATTTTAAAAATTATTTTTAATTATATTTCGATCAATTTATCAAGTGTGATGACAGCAGTGTGTTATTGTTTACTAAAAACTACGCCGAATTTTCGCTATAACTACGCCGAAAGTGTTAAAATACATATGTGATAAAATAGCTTACAAGAATACTTTCTCAAAATCAAAAATTATTTCAAATCTATACCTACGGAAAACATTTACGGACGCATATTTCTAATAAATATAATATAACCATATAAAACTTTTGTTACGCGGTAATTAGCAATAAATGAATTACGCGGAATATTTAAGGGGTTTGTAGAATCTCATAAACGGCGTCGTTTAACCCGTTCATATAATTATTCTCAAAAAAAATATGAAATTCGGCAATGTTCGCGTAAAAAATGACATTTAATTCAACATGGCGGCGTATGATCTCGTCTCTCGACTCGATGTCGACCTAATCTCGCCGTCAAATAAGTGGGCGAGAACGATTCGACGCGTTAGTGACTACCAAAACTGTCAAAATATCGACTAGTCGATATTTTGACAGTAAATCTCGACATATATCGGTCGAGATCTACTTACAGACTTAGCCTGCTGTACTAGAAATAACACTATAGGGAAATGGTAATTTGATTATTAGATTGATTATGATTTATTGGTTTTAAAGAATATTTATTAGAATCATTATTTGCGTGTTCAAAAGGTATTGTTAAAAACTTACCTCTCTATATTAGATATACTACAGACAATTAGGGGCAACTGATAATTTATATAATAAAATATAGTATTCACTCTGGTAATGGTTTATTTAATTTAATTTTTAACATAGTATTTGTTTTAATAAATATTATATTCACACTTAATAAGAATTTAGAGGAGAGTCCACGATACGTCAGACCACGGCGACTGGAGAAATTCCGAATGAATTGTAAAGGTGCGGATAACTATTTATAAACTCCGCTTATGTTGGTAGCAATGACAAGTCAGTAGTGGTGTGGGGACATCGTAGGAATGGTCCGCCACAGCACCATACCAAATACCAGTACTAGAAATATCACCATAGGAAGACTAACGACACCTCTATTTCGAACATCTACAGCACATAAATATAGGAAAGGGAAGAAATTAGACATATTGGAGATAATTGAAATTAATAGAGTACCAATAAATCAAATTCTAAACATACTATACCGGGCAGTGAATTCTACCCTTCGAAAATAATTAGCCCCATCTACTGTCACCAACAACCCCCACCCCCCACCCCAATCCATTACCTCCACCTCTTCAACAGTAGTTAAGTAGGTAGTTTGTCATTAGTTTTTTAGTTAGTAATAATAGGTTACTGACGATGAGCGCAAGCTCGAAAGCGCTATAACTTATTCGCAAGTCGTAAAGTAAAAGTATTACAAAGTTTGTTGTTTTTAATTTTTAGTATATATTTAATTTTTAATTTTTTACTACCGAAGCAAGTGTGTATACATTTATATTTAGTATATTTATTTATTTATATAAACACCCTAAATGGGCTTTTTCATACACAATTACAAATTATTAAAACATATGTTCATGAACCACGAAGCAAAATACATACATACATAGGTACACACATAGGTATATATAACAATAAAAAAATATCAAGAAAAAATGTATAAATTTACAAAATATATAGGTAGTGACGTACAATAAAAATAAAATTAAAGAAAAACAAGCAAAAGATTACGCAAAAATAAAAAAAATGAAAAGAAAAAAGAAAAAGAACTCAGAATTTACACAATCTGTAAAAGTCTCTCTTTATATTCATATATTGAACAGCAAAACGCATCAACAGAACCAAACTTATTACCAAGTCTATGCAATCTCAGAATAGGTGAGTAAATATAATAATTATTACTAAATTTTATGATAAAAAATAGTGATGACATTATAATTCCGAAACAATTGTGTACACATTAATATTTATATTGACAGATAAACTTTTTGAGAACTAACCCACAAGAAGTATACTGTATAGAAAAAATGACCTCATGTGTTAGGCCCCATTTTATTTATTGTGTATGTTAATGAAATTTTTCAATTGAATTTAAAAGGTGATTGCGAGATTATATCGTACGCTGATGATACAGCCATTATTTGTAAAGCAAAAAACTATCAACAATTGAACATAAACGCAAATACCAATATCAATATTATTAAAGAGTGGTTTGACTATAACTTACTTTCGCCGAATTTACAAAAAACACATTACTTAATTTTCTCACTAACAAACGAAAATCACACACAAACAAAACTTATTATTCATAGCAACAATTGTAAGTCAGCAAATATCTGTGATGACAAATGTGTGAATTTGCTGAGAGTGGAATTTATCAAATACTTGGGAATAACAAAAGACTCTAATATTAAATGGAAACAACATATAAATATTACGACTAAAAGAATTCGTAAACTAATTTACATTTTTCTAAAATTAAGGAATATACTGTCATTGAATTTTCTAAAAACTTTGTATTATGCATTTACCCAGTCAATTATAGAATATGGAATTTTAGAATGGGGTGCAGCATTTAAAACCAACATTAAACCTGTTAAAACTGCTCAAAATTTAATCATAAAAGTTATTTAAAAAAACCAATAGACTACCCAACACAGCAACTATATAAAGAATTTGGAATTTTAAAACTGGATAGCATATTTAAAAGAAGTGCAGTATTTCAAACTTACAAAAATCTTATTGATAACAACGATAATATAGATATAATAAGCTCCCGCCCTCACTCAGAGGGACAAATTAAGGTTCCAAAATATAATACATCAACCATGCAGCATCACTATTCTTACCTAGGAATAAATTGTTATAATAAACTTTCTTTAGATATAAGAAAAATCAAACCTTTTGCAAAATTTAAAAAAGTATACAATAATTTTATATTCACAAATCAACGTTAAACAATTATGTATCTAATATAATATCTTTAATGTACCTATTATGGACTTGAAATAATTGCTACGCTCTTCCTCCGCTGAACACGAGATTTACTCTTTCAGTGGAGTAATACGTACCTATTATATAATTGTATTAATTATAAGAAATATCATATAACTATGTACCAACATATTATTTGCAATAAATAAATAAATAAAATAAATGTTAATTCTTTCGAGTATTGTCATCCTTTTGGAGAAAATAAATGTCCTATATACAGACAAAAATATAATTAAAATCAACTTAAAATTGATACAATTTATTAAGTAGGTATAGATGCACTTACATGTGTAGCGGAGAGTTTAGTGTTGGTAACAACTCTCCCACTTTCATAAATCAAAGAGACAGACTGTTTTTTTCATCATTTTTGTGAATGTACATATATATTTTTTCAATACTCCTATTCGGCAAACATTTCATTTTCTCACTTTATACATATTTGAATTTTCTCAAAATCATTTTCATTTATTCAGATGAGCCCTCGATTTTATCCATTTTAATCATCTCCACGGCATCTGGCAACACTCGAGCGTAATTGAAAATTAAAAAAACTCACAAAAAGAAACATACGATATAATAATAATTGCCTCTTTTCATAACATTTCAGATTTATTAAAATCACAATTCTTGTTTTTTTAAAAGATGCGATTACACAAAATTTAAATTTTAAATTAAATATTTAAAGAAATTTTTAAATGCCACGATTATATTAATAAACCTGCTCAGAGTTTCAGAAATGAAAGCTCTACGTGCTATCACAGCGAAGAAGCTAAGAGACAGTGCGGAACGACGAGATTAGGAGGAACTTTAAGACTAAGGACATCATACGATGGAGCAGACCCAGTAGATTTTGAAGAGACCATTAAAGAGGATGATGGAGCGGTTCCTAACCCCATATATTGCGTCATACGCTATACCACGAGGTTATCGCTTTCCCAGAAGACCGCCTAAATGATGTAGAGTCAGCTGAACTTCAGCCTCATAGAAGTGTCAGCCTCAATGTTCACAAAGTAACTTACATACATCCTATCCAGCCATGTCCCTTACGGAGTTAACAGAGAGAACTAAGCGCCATACTCCTCTATTTTTGCACACATTCCTGGCTTCCTTTACATCCATGCGTCATCTCATAAACGCTCGTCGATTGTTCAAGCTCCTTATGACTCTTTATTTTTAAATATCATTCACATGGTCATGCCATCCCTTTTTAGGGTGGTCCCTGCTATTCACTCCACCTCTTACACCCATGTTTATTTTTATTCAATCATTCGTCGTTATTCTTTCAATGTGCCCAAACCATCTAGGTAAATTCATTTTCAATTTAATGTAACCTTTGGAACATTAAAATTTAATAAAATGTATTTGTATGGGAAACTCACTGATAGCTTTTTTGACAAACTTTTTAACATCTCAATAGAAACGAAGTTGGAATTATATAGGAGAACCAGGAACCCAAGACACCTACAGAGCTTACGACCTGTCATCGGCTGTTTTACGTGATCACTTTGAAAAAAGTCCATGTTTATGTATATGCATTTTAAAAAAATATTCGATCCACTGATCAGAACAATTCTGTAAAAAAGTGACTTCTGGAGAAAAAACAAATCGATTTAAAGAAATAAGACTAAGCTTACATAGTATGGAAGAAGAAAACATTTATTCTTGGAAAGTATTTTCTTGTATCCTCAGACATATCTCTGGAAAAAAACCTTAAAAATATGTCGGTATATAACAATTTAATGGAGAATCAGTCGGTATCCAAAATTTCATTATAAAATGCGGTTCGTAAATTCTTTCGTCTTTTGAAAAATCATCTTGGAACGTACTCAGGCGATGAGTCTCGTCCAGAGAATTCCTCGGACCCTTAAATATGTATTACAGGATTCCTAGACAAGGCTAGATATGTAGGTACTTGTGTGGGTGTGGGGGAGAAGATAGTTGTACAAGTACCTACCTAGCCATAATCTGATTCAAAAGACCTCTCATAATATACTACAACCCTTCTCTTGCCGTATATTTAGATGTACAGACATTTCCAAGACTGGTTATTTAACAACGTGTAGTAAAGGAATATCCCATAACGCAAATACTCTACAAAGCGCAAATACATACCTATGTCCAATTGTTGAATATGATAGTCATCTCTGGAGAGGCGCTCTCCAATACCTACTGAATACCCTCGATGCTACGCCCACCTCCACCCGCTCCGCATATGGGGACTGAAAACGGCCCCTTCGCAGAACGCTAGTAAGAATGACAAAGAATACAATGCACGAAGAGTAGCTCTAGAAGCTCCTCTAGACTCGTGGTCTCGGCAAAACTGTGCAAAAAATAACAATCAACGTCTGTGAAGATAATATTCACAGACATGGATTGTCACGAGAGTACTTCAAGCCTGTGACTGTATTTTTTAATTCAACAGATAGAAGGGCACCATAGCCATTTCAAAACAATTTGAAGGCTATAAAGTTCTTCTTAGAGACCACTAAATCCGCATTCCCAATGAAGCCTTGAAGAAGCCCACGGACAGCAGTGAAGAACTCCGTTCTGTTGTAGTACACATTTGGGTGAGAGCATTCCCATAGGATGTGCTCTGAAGTTTGGTCAGGGTGATGGCATAACTGACATGAGGACGAGTTTACAAGGCGGAATCTATGAAGGTAGCTATTAAAACTGCCGTGTCCTGTGATGAACTGGGATGTCCAGAAATCTAGGACGGCCCAAGATTGACGAAGTCTAGTTCTCACATCACGGAAAAACAAGAATATTGTTCATCCCACGGGGCACGAGCTCCATCGAGCCTGCCAAGAGTCCAGCATGGCTTCCATGGTGATGCGATGCTGTACTAAGGCGCGCTATACGTCTGATTGACGATCTATCATCGACTGATCCATCACTAGAACACAGATGCAAGGTCTTTTGGTAGATCTAAGATCTGTTTCTATAGGTCCTGTTCCAGATCTCCCTCAATCTCTTTTATGGTCTTCCCGGTGGTCAACGTCCCTCTCGCGCATAACAATCTTTGGCAGCCTTTCCGGATTCATTCTAAGAATATTCTATAAATACTACCACGAGAAATGCTCAGAAGAACTTGCATCTTTGTTCTTTCTTCCGCCCGGTTGCAATAGAGTCACTCCCTTTATTCGGTCGCAACACCATAATTGTGCTCAAGATAACATAATATGGTAAGATGACACAGTGCTTACATCAGTTCAAATTAATATTTGCATCACATGCGTTAAAAACAATCATCACCTTGTCAACGTTCATTCCAATTTATTGAAATAAATTTTAAAAATGATGTTTGAGCAAAAGCATAGAAGAAAACAGGCTTTCGAAGAAGATGGTATAGTTCTGAAACCGCTTAAAGGATTTGGCACTGCCTCCGATTCTGATAACAATTCATGATTTAATCCATCCACTTAAATCAAAATCCAATTAACGGCCATATTGGAAACCGTCCAAATTGTTAATATCTAAATTGGAACTTGGTAGCGCCACAATATAGGAATATCTTCCAAAATATACAACGTCATACATTGTAGTTAATTGTTGTTAATGTGTAGTCAAAATAATACAACATTTAGATTCCCAGATAGCAAAATAAGCCTCGATATCTTCCATCTTCCAAAATACAGATACAAAGTCTTACTTACGTGGTAGTTTTATTGTTAAGGTTTAGTCAAAAACATGCATCATTACGATTCCCAGATAGTAAAATAAGCCTTAATATCTTCCATCTTCCAAAATACAGATACAAAGTCTTACTTACGTGGTGTTCGGTTCGAATGGAAAAAGTGGTGTTCGGTTCTCTCTGCCTACCCTTTGAGGAACATAGCGTGATGAGATGTAAGTATGTAGTAATATTATCTTTCATGCAATTCGCCTATACAAATCTATGAGTTAATAATAATAATAACAATAAAACTTTTATTATGCTTAACAAATCACATAATGTGGCGCACTTATTGCCCGTAGGCAGTTTCTACTAGTCACCCACATGTTTCATGATTTCTAATGATTGAGTTACATGAGCGAGTGAATGAGTTATATGATTTCTAATTATTCCCATCATCAAACCTTTTGGCTTAGTTCAGATAGAACCACCTCAGAAGTAATCTATATTTGATGAACAAGGAATCATCGAATTCGGCATCGGTAAAGAATTATTATTAATTGCAGACGACTTTGCAAATTGTTTTTCGGTATATTTTTACGGTTTAACTAGCTGATATTTAAATGTGTGATAACGTCTGAAGCACTTCCTTCATATTAAAAAAACGAATCATTAAAATAGGATAATGTGAAAATGAGTAACTATCGCTGAAGTGAAAATTGAAGAGTTTGACGATTTCCTCATGGATCCCATTATCAGATCTTGACAAAATCGAAATGGGACCAATGGGAAGATACTCCCTTTCTAATGAAAAAAGAATCATCGTAATTCGAGTTTTGCTTAACATTATACCTACATAAAATTTGGTAAATTTCTCTGCTGGTGTTCCTCAGGGTAGTGTTCTATCACCACTATTATTCTCAATTTTTATTAACTCTATACCTAATTTAGTAAATTTCTCTTATCACTTTTATGCCGACGATCTTCAATTGTATTTTCATTGTGATTTAAACAACGTTAACATCAATTCTTAACTGGGTATAAATGAAAACACTAATTAGTTTTAGTTTCACTATTTAATTTTAACACTGGCACTGACCGGTATCGATCTGAAGATCATCGTCAGAGTGCGACGCACTCTGACGATGAACGCACTCTGACGATGATCTTCAGATCGATACCGGTCAGTGCCAGTGTTAAAATTAAATAGTGAAACTAAAACTAATTAGTGTTTTCATTTATACCTAGTATAATGGAGTTTCACCACGAATTATCCGTCGACAAAATTAACAAATTCTTAACTGTTTGAATCACAATCATAGCCAAATTCTCACATGGACAACAGCTAATGGCTTTATCATTAATCATTCTAAGTCACAAGCAATCATAATAGGCAGCTGCAAACTTATAGCGAAAATTGATTGGCAATCTTTAATCCCTTTATCTATCAACAATACCTTTATTCCTTTTTGTAAGAAAGTAAAAGTCCTGGGGATAATAATAGACCAAATCCAATCTTGACGAGAAGAGGTTGCTGAAGTGAGCAGGAAATTTCATTATACCCTTCACTCATTAAAAAGATTGCAAAATTTCTTACTTTTTCCGTCAAAATATATTTATGCCAATCAATGTTACTCCCTTTCCTTGATTAAGCTGATGTATGTTATTTAGACACGAATCAAGAACTCTTAGATAAGTTGGAGCGTTTACAAAATACATGCGTTCGATATATTTTTAAATTGAGAAAATTTGACCGCATATCCCTTTAAGGTGGTTGCCAATCAGGCAGCGTAGGTACCTGCATACCCTCACACTTCTATACAAGGTCTTTAACAACTCCAATGCTCCAGTTTATCTACGAAATCAATTTCAGTTCCGCTCAGAACACGGGTTGCCTCTTCATTCAAATACTGAAAGAACGTTCAGTGTCCCAGTACACAATAGTTCCATTTTCACTTCCTCCTTATCCTATACTTATCCCCACCCCCCCTCCCCCCCCCCTCTCTCCTGTCCCCTCCGTTTCTTTATTGTTTTTTTTTTATATGTAATTATATTTTTATTATATGTTGTAATCATAAAAATGTTGGTAAGTACATACATATCATAAATAAAATAGCTTTCACCAAATGAATATGGTTGGTTGAAAGATATTGCCATCTCTTCCGTTTCTGGATGTCGCTTACAAAGATATCGGAGGCAATCTTCTTTTTGCTAAGAAAACCAGAGAACAGAAGCGTCTGGATGAGTTTTTTTTTTCAGGAAGATAACAATAACTTTTCAAAAATGGACAAAACCTTCTAGAATTATATACATGATTAAGGTGACTTACTTTTCTTTCTTTAAATCTGGGTCAGGATTCGATTGTTATTAAAGAAGCATTTGCAAAATACATAGATTGGTGTAATTGCCAATTTTAATTCGATTTAAACTCGTCAGCTAAAATATTGCATTTTTTTTGCTCCATCCATTGGAGCAATTTTCTTGCAAGGGAGTCAACTTTAATTTCAACCCCAACCTCTGCTTCAACCTCAATTTTACTTTATTTTGAAACGGCTCAACCTAAGAGACCTGTAAAATGTATAAATCAATTCTCAGATAGAGTACCTACCAATAGATTTATTCTAATATATTTCAACCCCATTTGATTGGGTTCCCGAAGGTTTCTATACTTGAACTTTAAAATGAAAGGTTTATTTAAATGAGGAATCCTCTTTAACAGATATCCCTTAAGAAACCATTGACACGTACACACTTCGGCGGAAAATCGGCTGCCTGTAACTTCGGCGGCGGAAATACACATATTGCATTATTATCAATGAATTTAATAACATATTTTTTATGTGCGGTTAAATTAAATTATTACATCACTTTTTAAAAAATCAAAAAATATACACACATATGTAAGTATACATATTACATATAATACATGAGTGTATTTAAACGATGCGTACCCATGTGAGTATTTAAACAAATTCATATAAGCATACAATATGATATAGCCGAAATGTAGCGATGTTATGCACCACAAATGGAAACGTCATTCGTCGGATAGTCTCACATCTTATTCATATTAACGAAGATGGCCGAAGGACATCAGTTCCTGAACCGAATATGCAGCGCGGTACACCATTCGCGCATCAACCGACGCGACGAGGCGATTGCAGTGTTAACTCTTTAACTATACGAGTAAAATTAATATCGATCTGTATTTATCGAGTGTTATATTGTAACTTATTTAAACCAAAAATAGATGTTAATTAAGTCAGTCCTCTTTTATTATGAAACCCTTCATCACTCAATTACTATTTCTTTATTTGAACAAGCACTTGAAATCGTAACCTTCTGATATATTATATTCTCATTTAAATAACAACCCCAATAGCATTCACACTGGTTATAGATATTCTAAATAACGATTTTGCAGCTTTTAAAAGAAAACTTTTCAATGTTATGTGAAAGGATTTTTTTTTAATGTTGTGTATAAAGAATATTTTTTTAACTTTTATGTGGGTACGTGTTTTTTTTTATTTTTTTACTTGTTAACTGGTTATTTATTTTATTACTTCTGTTTTTTTATGTTTTATTTCAATCTTGTTTATTCTTCCTCTTGTTATAACTGATGTTTTTTTTCTTCATTAAATGTCTTATTGTTACATAAACATTTATTAAAACTTTGCTGGTTTAATTGATTACTATTTTGCACCATTAGGTACAATATATTTATAAAACTGTATGTTTCCTTGATAAATAAAATAAATATATAATTTTGAATAACAATGGACAACAAAAAGGCTATTGCTCAACTGCGCACTACAAGGTATCCCTTTTTTAACGACATCTTTTGAGAAATTGATTCGTATACAAAGACAGCCATGATGCACACACGAGGGGACAATGCTGTTCTTAAATGTCTCCTCTAAACCGCGCCAGAATTATAAGTTCATTTTGAGCTTGTTTACATAAATACTATCATAAAATATTCTACTTAAAGTTAGAGCCTCGCTATTTTCCACAATTCTACCTTATTTCGCTAGCGGAAAAACGCGACCGATCATTGGCAATTTCTACCTCAGTCTTATTCCTCTCAAGTTATACAGCTCACATTCTGTCTTTCAACCCTTGCAGTATTATAATATTAAGGGAACAGATCCTAAATAGGGGTCGCAGAGAATCCTACAATTCCTACCCAAACGTAGGAGAGCAATATAATATGTTTGAAGGAAATAAGGTTCATCTAGATTTGAAAAGAGATACCAAAAGAATGGCTCATTCAAAAATATATTTGAACTGAGAATTCTCAAAATAAATAGAAACTTGTACTCTGTTGCTTTGAGGCCAAACTTCATTATCAATATCAACATTATTTAATATTATTTAATTTAATTTTAACAAATGTTTTCAGTGCAAATGGCGGACTTATTTCCTAGTGGCAATTTCTTACAGTCAACCATCTGTTACATATATGGATGGAAATGATTTATTAATTTAGTATTTATACATTAAAATTCTATATTAAACTATTAACCTAAACATTCACATGACACTTCTTCTTAACGAACTGCACTGGTTGAGATGTCCAAAACGAGTGGATTATAAGGTATGCTTGATGGTGTTTAAGGCTCTAAATTCCTTGGCTCCACACTATATTCAGGATTTGTGCCAAAGGAATATTCCATCAGGGAGACAGCTTACGCTGAGATCATCTGGATCACAATGTACCAACACTTTAAATGAATTGGACAGAGTCAATAAGGTGGCTTACTATGATCGTGGTTTTAGTGTGAACGGGCCTTTAAAATGGAATAAATTGCCTCTTGACATACGTGGAGATCAGAGCATTGACACCTTCGGTAAACGAAGAGCAATTTTAGGGCTTTCAAGACTTTCTGTCTTAAATTCGGTGCACTATTATCTTCACTATCACTGAGCAGTGAGCCAGTTGTTTCAACATGATTAGCTCTCTTTGGCACATTAAGTGCAGTGTCTGCAAGGTTTTAGAGTTCTCCGGACTCTTCATTTGTTCTTTATGTGTTCTTTCAGAGTTTTGCAAGGGGCCAAAAAAAAAAACCTTCGGTAAACTACAGCGCCTCACAGAACTTCGGTAATTTATTCTGATCTTGAATCACTAAACGGCGCTTTATAAATTTTATTTGTTATTATTATTATTAATATATTTGCATACTAAAAAATTTATAAATTTTATTTATTATTATTATTATTAATATATTTGCATACTAAAAAATAAAAAAGAATAACATTATGCACAATAATGAGGCTAAAACAAATCTAAGAAGTAACCTGATACAACACTATGATCAAAAAGCGGGAAGGTTAAAAAGGAGAAGAGATTTGTCTAACTAAAGGAATAGGGAAACTAATGGTAAGTAAGTTAGTTAGGAAATAGAAAGTAGGAGCGCGCGCTTTAATCTAATTTTGAAGGTTGCTAACGTTGGTGCACTTCAAGGGTCAAGTTGTTCTATAACCGAATAGCATTGACAGTAAAACTAGCTTACTTTGAAGTATCTCACCTTAAGGTGGGGACTGCTGCCAACGTACCTATTTTTCAATTTGATATACCATCATTATTTCTTATCAAATCGTTTTGAAAAAAATAATTTAGATAGTTTGGGTATTAATAAAGAAAAATATATCTTTACTTTTTGATAACTTTACTTTTTTATTTACTTTTACTTTGTAGAAAATAATGGCATACCCCGATTTTCAACGTTTATCTTATATTTTTAATAAAATATAACGCGTAGTTCAACATATTTTTTTTAAATTAAAGAAGACAAAAATATCTAAAAAAAATACGATGTGACATTGCATTAATGCTTCAGGTTTAGAAAATAAACCTAAAAAACATTTATTTTCCATTCAGCGCCATTGCGAAATATAAGTTTTTTTGGTTTATTAACTTAACCTGATGCATTAATGCAACGTTACATCGTATTTTTCCAGATATTTTGATCTTCTTTAATTTATAAAAAAATATAATGCTCTATACCTTATAGTTTTCTAGAAATTTAAGATAAATGTCAAAAATTGGGGTATGCTTATTATTTTCCTACAAGAATATATACAGAATATAATTAAAAAATTAAGGTATATTTTTATTTATTAATATCCAAACTAACTAGGTTATTTTTTCAAAATGATTCGTTTTGTAGTAATGACGCAAATTCAAATTGAAAAAATAGGTACGTTGGCAACAGTCCCCCCCCCCCTTAAACAAACTCATAACTCCACTACTAAACGAACTACACTGATTGAAGTGTCCAGAGCAATTTTTTTGAAAATTTGTTTGACGATGTTTAATACTTTGAATAACCTGGCACCACAATACATACAAGAGTATGTGTCATAGAAAAGAGCTATCTGAGAGGCATCTCACACTCAGGATCACTGAATAACATCTCCCTAAAGGAATTATGATCGATGTTTTAGTGTGAGTGGTCGTATAAAGGGGAGTAGATTGCCTTCAGATGTCGCGAGTTCGAATCCTGCATCGACCGATTTCTTTCACCTATAGCACAAGCATTTATGATTAATTTAGGGAATGTAAGAAGTTGTATATTATGTACTTGTTAAACAGGGACATATTCATTTTATTATATAAAAACGTGTGGGTTGTGGCCAACGCTAAACTATTCACTAACAAGTCATTCTATAATATTTTAAAATTTTGTATGGAAAATATTCAGCATTTTCATGAAATGGGTTTGTTCAATATGTTTTTATTTAAATATTTTATTATGAAAATTTTAACTCTTCAATGCTATTTTATGAGATTGATGTGCATTTTACCAATTTGAAAAAAAATCTATATTTGCTGGGCTAGGGGTCACTTTGAAATATTTGACAGTTAAAAAAATTTAGAAGCACTATTCGCATATCCTTCAAAATCTAAAGGGGTCTAAGCGAGTATTAGATTTACACATTTGCAAAATTTAAAAATAATCGAAGAAGTGCTTTAGTCTGTAAGCGATAAAGTAAAATAAACACGCCGTATAACATACACAGATACAGTGTGATAAAACTTTCAGAATACAATCTCAGCATGATACTAGTTGATAATCTGCAACAAAGAAATACCCTTAAAAATTGCGAAATCATTACTTCCCACTTTATCCCTTTGGGTTAGTGAGGAGTTAAAAGTGTAGAGAAGCAGTCAACTCAAATACCTACCAGTATTTTATTAGATATTTTCTAATTCTAGTCATTTTTAAAATATACCGTTATAACTGCTACAATTCATCTAATATACCTACCTGCTGCTAAATTGAATAATTCAATATTACCTGGAGCTCTTGTCAAACATATTAGTTATATCGAATATTATGTCCTCAATTCTTCAAAAAACCCTTTAGAACCAAAAATAGATCAAGGTCGTCAAACTGCCCCTTATGACGACCCTCTGGCAATAATTATTCGAGGCCCTTCTCCATTCATCATCAACCACTGTCCTCCCACCCTCTCTGAGATACTTCTAACCCTCTCATTCTTTGCAGAAAATATTTTCATTATATTATGGAAATGTTTTGTTGAAGTTGAGGGAAAAATAATACGAATCGACGTCAATACGACAAAATTATACCAAGATGATTTTATATTTAGAATAAATACTTACCTGCCCATCTAAGGTAAGGCGCGTATGGAAGCTTAAATTCATCGGCCGATTATTATCGGCCGATGGTGGAATCGGCGCGCATGAAGATTCATCGGTCGATCGGTTCTAACGCGCATGGAAGCTTATAGAATCGTACGATTGGAAATAACACGGCGGTCAAAATTCATATATTTAAAATACAATTTGTATATTCATAAGTTTTAATTTATGACTGTATTTTGTAATATAATATGATAGTGTTGTAAGCTTATAATTGATGTATTGAGATGATATTTGTTATATTTAATATTTTTTATACATATATAAGTACATTCTTTGTATATTATTAGCTTCAATTTGAAAAAATAAAAAAATTAAATAAAATTATTGATTAGAAGTATAGATTTTTTTGAAGGAGTATGTGTTTGTGCATTGTCCTCAAAATGCGTAAAAAGAAACGTCAAAAAAGTACCTACTGGGTTCATCCGCTAATAAGTGCTAGATTACTAAAAGAACAATCTGCCCGGTCCTACGAATACTTGAGATCACACCCTGAGAAGTTATTAACTACACCAGAATGTCAGTCAATAGTTTCGATATTTTAATGTACTTCTCGACCTACTGCGCTCTGACGATTAAATTATCGGTGAACATGCGCCATGTGCGCCCTCTCCTACAACAGGATTGATTATAAAAACGATTTTTTTGTGTCTCGTCACGGATTTTTGAATCGGCCGATTCTGTTAGCTTTCATGCGCGCTCTTACATGTAATTCGTATGTTGTAGCTCACCGATAATTAATCGGCCGATGAAATTAGCTTCCATGCGCGCCTACCTTAAATCATCAAATTTGCTGAGTTAAAGGTCCCGGGCTCGATTCCCGGTGGAGACACAGTCTTTCATTGTGATTACAGTCTGGTTCTGTGAGACGATTAATATCGCCAATCTGCAGAACTTATTATTGGGTGCGTGTTCAATTAATTTTTAACAAAGTACCTATTAGTTGCCCGTAAAAAAATATTTGCCAATACATTTTTAATGTTGATCTCCAGTATCACATACGCGGTGTGCTTCAATCGACTTAAAACAAACTGGTAACTTAATGTATTCTCCCAGTGCTTACTTATGGAATGGAAACATCGGTCCTAACAAAAAGAATAATGCACAAGCTGTTAGTGACACAGAGAGCTATGGAGAGAAAGTTGCTGGGTATTTCAATAAGGGACAGAATTCAGAATATCATGATAAGACAAAGAACCAAAGTAGCAGATGTAGCGGAAAGGGTCGCTGGTCTTAAGTGGAGCTGGGCTGGGCATATTGCCAGATGCCAGGATTCACGATGGACCAAAAAGATCGTAGAATGGCGACCGAGAACAAGCCGAAGAGGTGTCGGCAGACCCCAGGCAAGGTGGTCTGATGACATCAAGAAATGTGCCGGAGTGAGATGGATGCAGTGTGCCCAAGACAGGGAGTTATGTAGGATCAAAGAGGAGGCCTATGTCCAAGAATGGATAAAAACAGGCTGAGCAAGAGAAGAGAGAGAGACATATCAAATATTGATTCACTTCATTTTGTATAACAATAATTCTGTAGATATATTTTTTTCTTTTTAAACCTTTTGTATTTTAGTGTCTCTTTTACACACGAGTGCTTGCACTCTGGTAAATGGCGATATTTCGTTTTATATTGTGTAATATTTTATATGTCTTTTGATTGTATAACTATGTTAAATCAGAAAGTTGCGTGTTCAGATCACGCCGGGGTCACCAGTAATGTGTGACGGGTACCCATAATGGGACGAAATAATGAATGCGTATTCGGTTACGTTGTGTTTATTAGAGCGACTGGCACGAGAGAATACTAGATGAGACTGCCAACTAAATTATTTTCCTATTATTTTTATATATATATTTTTTATGTATGTCGAATATTTCATTACGTACAAAAGAAATTTTTGAAAAAATTACAATATAAATTTAATTTAATTTCGTTGAAGTATCATAATATGGAATCACTTGTACACAGAAGAATTATCTTTGATCAAAGCTTACTATATAAAATTGTTAATAATAAATTCGATTCATTGGAATTGAATACTTAATCTCATTACTAACCATGTTCCCTCTAGGACAGTCTTTCTCAAAGTGGGCGATAACGCCCCCTTGTGGGCGTTGGAGACCTAGAGGGGGGCGTTAAGGGGCCCAGAAAAAAATGGGGGGCGTTGGCGTGGTGTAGCGGGGCGATAGTTGATTTGTAATTTCACTTACTTTATTTTTTAAATTTCACGAAAATCAAAACCTACCTACTACTCAATATCGAATAACTAGTTTATATTTCTATCCTGTATGATACCTACTGATGTTTTTGAGTAAAATCAAAACCTACCTACTACTCAATATCGAATAACTAGTTTATATTTCTATCCTGTATGATACCTACTGATGTTTTTGAGTAAAATCAAAACCTACCTACTACTCAATATCGAATAACTAGTTTATATTTCTATCCTGTATGATACCTACTGATGTTTTTGAGTAAAATCAAAACCTACCTACTACTCAATATCGAATAACTAGTTTATATTTGTATCCTGTATGATACCTACTGATGTTTTTGAGTAAAATCAAAACCTACCTACTACTCAATATCGAATAACTAGTTTATATTTCTATCCTGTATGATACCTACTGATGTTTTTGAGTAAAATCAAAACCTACCTACTACTCAATATCGAATAACTAGTTTATATTTGTATCCTGTATGATACCTACTGATGTTTTTGAGTAAAATCAAAACCTACCTACTACTCAATATCGAATAACTAGTTTATATTTCTATCCTGTATGATACCTACTGATGTTTTTGAGTAAAATCAAAACCTACCTACTACTCAATATCGAATAACTAGTTTATATTTCTATCCTGTATGATACCTACTGATGTTTTTGAGTAAAATCAAAACCTACCTACTACTCAATATCGAATAACTAGTTTATATTTCTATCCTGTATGATACCTACTGATGTTTTTGAGTAAAATCAAAACCTACCTACTACTCAATATCGAATAACTAGTTTATATTTGTATCCTGTATGATACCTACTGATGTTTTTGAGTAAAATCAAAACCTACCTACTACTCAATATCGAATAACTAGTTTATATTTCTATCCTGTATGATACCTACTGATGTTTTTGAGTAAAATCAAAACCTACCTACTACTCAATATCGAATAACTAGTTTATATTTCTATCCTGTATGATACCTACTGATGTTTTTGAGTAAAATCAAAACCTACCTACTACTCAATATCGAATAACTAGTTTATATTTCTATCCTGTATGATACCTACTGATGTTTTTGAGTAAAATCAAAACCTACCTACTACTCAATATCGAATAACTAGTTTATATTTCTATCCTGTATGATACTACTGATGTTTTTGAGTAAAATCAAAACCTACCTACTACTCAATATCGAATAACTAGTTTATATTTCTATCCTGTATGATACCTACTGATGTTTTTGAGTAAAATCAAAACCTACCTACTACTCAATATCGAATAACTAGTTTATATTTCTATCCTGTATGATACCTACTGATGTTTTTGAGTAAAATCAAAACCTACCTACTACTCAATATCGAATAACTAGTTTATATTTCTATCCTGTATGATACCTACTGATGTTTTTGAGTAAAATCAAAACCTACCTACTACTCAATATCGAATAACTAGTTTATATTTCTATCCTGTATGATACCTACTGATGTTTTTGAGTAAAATCAAAACCTACCTACTACTCAATATCGAATAACTAGTTTATATTTCTATCCTGTATGATACCTACTGATGTTTTTGAGTAAAATCAAAACCTACCTACTACTCAATATCGAATAACTAGTTTATATTTCTATCCTGTATGATACCTACTGATGTTTTTGAGTAAAATCAAAACCTACCTACTACTCAATATCGAATAACTAGTTTATATTTCTATCCTGTATGATACCTACTGATGTTTTTGAGTAAAATCAAAACCTACCTACTACTCAATATCGAATAACTAGTTTATATTTCTATCCTGTATGATACCTACTGATGTTTTTGAGTAAAATCAAAACCTACCTACTACTCAATATCGAATAACTAGTTTATATTTCTATCCTGTATGATACCTACTGATGTTTTTGAGTAAAATCAAAACCTACCTACTACTCAATATCGAATAACTAGTTTATATTTCTATCCTGTATGATACCTACTGATGTTTTTGAGTAAAATCAAAACCTACCTACTACTCAATATCGAATAACTAGTTTATATTTCTATCCTGTATGATACCTACTGATGTTTTTGAGTAAAATCAAAACCTACCTACTACTCAATATCGAATAACTAGTTTATATTTCTATCCTGTATGATACCTACTGATGTTTTTGAGTAAAATCAAAACCTACCTACTACTCAATATCGAATAACTAGTTTATATTTCTATCCTGTATGATACCTACTGATGTTTTTGAGTAAAATCAAAACCTACCTACTACTCAATATCGAATAACTAGTTTATATTTCTATCCTGTATGATACCTACTGATGTTTTTGAGTAAAATCAAAACCTACCTACTACTCAATATCGAATAACTAGTTTATATTTCTATCCTGTATGATACCTACTGATGTTTTTGAGTAAAATCAAAACCTACCTACTACTCAATATCGAATAACTAGTTTATATTTCTATCCTGTATGATACCTACTGATGTTTTTGAGTAAAATCAAAACCTACCTACTACTCAATATCGAATAACTAGTTTATATTTCTATCCTGTATGATACCTACTGATGTTTTTGAGTAAAATCAAAACCTACCTACTACTCAATATCGAATAACTAGTTTATATTTGTATCCTGTATGATACCTACTGATGTTTTTGAGTAAAATCAAAACCTACCTACTACTCAATATCGAATAACTAGTTTATATTTCTATCCTGTATGATACCTACTGATGTTTTTGAGTAAAATCAAAACCTACCTACTACTCAATATCGAATAACTAGTTTATATTTCTATCCTGTATGATACCTACTGATGTTTTTGAGTAAAATCAAAACCTACCTACTACTCAATATCGAATAACTAGTTTATATTTCTATCCTGTATGATACCTACTGATGTTTTTGAGTAAAATCAAAACCTACCTACTACTCAATATCGAATAACTAGTTTATATTTCTATCCTGTATGATACCTACTGATGTTTTTGAGTAAAATCAAAACCTACCTACTACTCAATATCGAATAACTAGTTTATATTTGTATCCTGTATGATACCTACTGATGTTTTTGAGTAAAATCAAAACCTACCTACTACTCAATATCGAATAACTAGTTTATATTTCTATCCTGTATGATACCTACTGATGTTTTTGAGTAAAATCAAAACCTACCTACTACTCAATATCGAATAACTAGTTTATATTTGTATCCTGTATGATACCTACTGATGTTTTTGAGTAAAATCAAAACCTACCTACTACTCAATATCGAATAACTAGTTTATATTTCTATCCTGTATGATACCTACTGATGTTTTTGAGTAAAATCAAAACCTACCTACTACTCAATATCGAATAACTAGTTTATATTTCTATCCTGTATGATACCTACTGATGTTTTTGAGTAAAATCAAAACCTACCTACTACTCAATATCGAATAACTAGTTTATATTTCTATCCTGTATGATACCTACTGATGTTTTTGAGTAAAATCAAAACCTACCTACTACTCAATATCGAATAACTAGTTTATATTTCTATCCTGTATGATACCTACTGATGTTTTTGAGTAAAATCAAAACCTACCTACTACTCAATATCGAATAACTAGTTTATATTTGTATCCTGTATGATACCTACTGATGTTTTTGAGTAAAATCAAAACCTACCTACTACTCAATATCGAATAACTAGTTTATATTTGTATCCTGTATGATACCTACTGATGTTTTTGAGTAAAATCAAAACCTACCTACTACTCAATATCGAATAACTAGTTTATATTTGTATCCTGTATGATACCTACTGATGTTTTTGAGTAAAATCAAAACCTACCTACTACTCAATATCGAATAACTAGTTTATATTTGTATCCTGTATGATACCTACTGATGTTTTTGAGTAAAATCAAAACCTACCTACTACTCAATATCGAATAACTAGTTTATATTTGTATCCTGTATGATACCTACTGATGTTTTTGAGTAAAATCAAAACCTACCTACTACTCAATATCGAATAACTAGTTTATATTTCTATCCTGTATGATACCTACTGATGTTTTTGAGTAAAATCAAAACCTACCTACTACTCAATATCGAATAACTAGTTTATATTTGTATCCTGTATGATACCTACTGATGTTTTTGAGTAAAATCAAAACCTACCTACTACTCAATATCGAATAACTAGTTTATATTTGTATCCTGTATGATACCTACTGATGTTTTTGAGTAAAATCAAAACCTACCTACTACTCAATATCGAATAACTAGTTTATATTTCTATCCTGTATGATACCTACTGATGTTTTTGAGTAAAATCAAAACCTACCTACTACTCAATATCGAATAACTAGTTTATATTTCTATCCTGTATGATACCTACTGATGTTTTTGAGTAAAATCAAAACCTACCTACTACTCAATATCGAATAACTAGTTTATATTTCTATCCTGTATGATACCTACTGATGTTTTTGAGTAAAATCAAAACCTACCTACTACTCAATATCGAATAACTAGTTTATATTTGTATCCTGTATGATACCTACTGATGTTTTTGAGTAAAATCAAAACCTACCTACTACTCAATATCGAATAACTAGTTTATATTTGTATCCTGTATGATACCTACTGATGTTTTTGAGTAAAATCAAAACCTACCTACTACTCAATATCGAATAACTAGTTTATATTTCTATCCTGTATGATACCTACTGATGTTTTTGAGTAAAATCAAAACCTACCTACTACTCAATATCGAATAACTAGTTTATATTTGTATCCTGTATGATACCTACTGATGTTTTTGAGTAAAATCAAAACCTACCTACTACTCAATATCGAATAACTAGTTTATATTTGTATCCTGTATGATACCTACTGATGTTTTTGAGTAAAATCAAAACCTACCTACTACTCAATATCGAATAACTAGTTTATATTTGTATCCTGTATGATACCTACTGATGTTTTTGAGTAAAATCAAAACCTACCTACTACTCAATATCGAATAACTAGTTTATATTTGTATCCTGTATGATACCTACTGATGTTTTTGAGTAAAATCAAAACCTACCTACTACTCAATATCGAATAACTAGTTTATATTTGTATCCTGTATGATACCTACTGATGTTTTTGAGTAAAATCAAAACCTACCTACTACTCAATATCGAATAACTAGTTTATATTTCTATCCTGTATGATACCTACTGATGTTTTTGAGTAAAATCAAAACCTACCTACTACTCAATATCGAATAACTAGTTTATATTTCTATCCTGTATGATACCTACTGATGTTTTTGAGTAAAATCAAAACCTACCTACTACTCAATATCGAATAACTAGTTTATATTTCTATCCTGTATGATACCTACTGATGTTTTTGAGTAAAATCAAAACCTACCTACTACTCAATATCGAATAACTAGTTTATATTTCTATCCTGTATGATACCTACTGATGTTTTTGAGTAAAATCAAAACCTACCTACTACTCAATATCGAATAACTAGTTTATATTTCTATCCTGTATGATACCTACTGATGTTTTTGAGTAAAATCAAAACCTACCTACTACTCAATATCGAATAACTAGTTTATATTTGTATCCTGTATGATACCTACTGATGTTTTTGAGTAAAATCAAAACCTACCTACTACTCAATATCGAATAACTAGTTTATATTTCTATCCTGTATGATACCTACTGATGTTTTTGAGTAAAATCAAAACCTACCTACTACTCAATATCGAATAACTAGTTTATATTTCTATCCTGTATGATACCTACTGATGTTTTTGAGTAAAATCAAAACCTACCTACTACTCAATATCGAATAACTAGTTTATATTTCTATCCTGTATGATACCTACTGATGTTTTTGAGAAAAATCAAAACCTACCTACTACTCAATATCGAATAACTAGTTTATATTTGTATCCTGTATGATACCTACTGATGTTTTTGAGTAAAATCAAAACCTACCTACTACTCAATATCGAATAACTAGTTTATATTTCTATCCTGTATGATACCTACTGATGTTTTTGAGTAAAATCAAAACCTACCTACTACTCAATATCGAATAACTAGTTTATATTTCCTGATAAACCTGATATCAATAAACTTGTTAAAAATCATCAAATTCATCCATCTGATTAGATTAGTTTTCAAACTAAAATTGATTACCAATCTATATTGTTTCTTTAAATTTGATTAAAATATGTATTAAATTCTTAATATTATAAAGTAGCGTTTTAATTGCTATCACTCGTAAAAAAATCTAGTTTAGAATGTAAGTTTAAACACCAGAACCGACTAACTTAGCACACTATAACTAAATTAATTAAAGTAATGAAATTGTGGTTTTTAAATTTTAAGAGTGTATAACACCCATTCTGAATAAAGTGCCTTTTTAGGTGAGACGAGACTGGTGTGTGGGTATACACAGATATGTTGTGGTCCCTTTTATAAGGCAATGCACACACGCACACCTTTCGCTGGTTACCCCGCATTGTGGGATATGCCGTTATGGTATGAATGAAGGAGTGTATAAAAAATTGGGGGCGCTGAAAAATAATTATTTTCAAAGGGGGCGGTAAAAGAAATAAGTTTGATAATCTCTGCTCTAGGACAACCCGACAAACTGATATTTTCTATATTTCACATTATAAAACATATCACCGAAAACATTCTACCGTTCCTCGTATCTGCGAAACATTTAACTAAAATTTCAATAGTTTAGACATATTTCACACTCCGTATAGCAGGTATATGAAGGAATTATCCAACTTGATCCGAGATAACAATAGATAGATGTTTTGTTTTATTTTATTGTATGAATACTGTACAACTTAATTTGCTCTGCCTCTTTTAGTTATCCTCTGATATTCCCCGTCACTTTCCTATCCCACTATCCTGAACCATCTCCTAATAATTATTTCTTTAATTTCTTTTCTCTTCTTTGTTTTAAATATTATATCAGTGGATATACATAATTGGATGGCAGGCCTAGCTATAGATTGTACCACTTAGCATATATATTTTAATGAATGTAACCTGTACATCTGTGTATAACCCCAATAAAATAAAATAAAAATTATATAAAGAAGTTGTAAAATTGTTGAATAATCACTATATTTTCATATTTTTATATTCTATTTCAATATTTTTCTTTTTCTGATATAACTTCTTCTTCTTTTATACTCGAGTTTTCTTTTGATTTGCCTTTGATAATTTTCGAATATATTTTTATTATTGCATATGCGCAAACATTGGATTTTTTTCCCTGTCGGGAGTCAAAGATATTTTTTAACAAATTTTTAATTATCTCAATAGAGACGAAGTTGGAATATTTATTGTAGGAGAACCGGGAAATCAAGGCACCTACAGGGCTCATTAAAAAAAAAAAAAAGGCATAATTGGTGAACGTTGCGCAAGCGCATAAAGTGATCACGTAAACCAGCCGATGACAGGTCGTAAGCCCTGTAGGTGCCTTGATTTCCCGGTTCTCCTACAATAAATATTCCAACTTCGTCTCTATTGAGATAATTAAAAATCTGTTAAAAAATATCTTTGATAATTTTATTTGATACATAATGATTTAATGTTTTTTTCTCTATTAATTTTTCATAGATAAATAAAATAAAATATCGACACCATAAATATTTCAAAATCTATCATTCCCAAGTCTTTTACATATATGCCCTCTGCGAACAAACGAAATTATGCAAATATATCTGTGGATATTAATATTTTTATCTTTTAGGCGGGGATTTATTTCAACAATCTTTTTTTTTTCTTTTTCCGTCGAGAGTGAATAGAATTTCGTGTGGTATGGAAATTCTTTCCAAAATTCCTCCCCCAAGTGTGCCATACCAATAACGTCAAGTCGAGTCTGAAGCCCGGAGAGAAAAATGAAGTTTTCCCCAAATTTTATTTCCCAAATTTATCAAACCGATACATTGCCGATTCTTTCGGCAACTTTGAGAAACAAAAAATTGCCGATTTTGTCGTTTATTTATAACGCTAGAAGAGTACGACACCTGAAAAGTATTGCCAACATAAAAAACGACGAAAACAAAGAAATCTTGAATAGAATCATATAACAAATTTTTCAAACAGGCACACCCGTTTGACAAAAATATTTTATCTATCTACTCGCCATACTAATTACAGATATCATTCGACTATTTACAGAATTCAACGTGACAAAAATCAAAATTTAAACTCACAAACATTTTCCATGACCACTTAGAAACTTAGACACTGGGAGCATTCCTATTTCCAAAGTCCATATCGCGAAGAGTGAAACTTCAAGTCTGTAATAGCCTAATTAAACCAGTAATGCTGTATGGTGCTGAGTCCTGGTGCATGACACTCAAGGACCAACAAAGACTGCTAACATTTGAAAACATGATATTACGTAAAATATTAGGCCCAAGACCAGGAATTCCGACAGGTTCCTGAAGACCACGAAGCAATGAAGAAATTCGTGCATTGACAGGACAACCTTTAATCACCAGCGAAATCAGGTCCAGAAGATTAGCTTGGATTGGACATGTTGTCAGATCAGGGGAAGAAAGAGCCACAAAAGGTATCCTGCAAAATAACCCTGTGGGCAAGAGACCCCTGGGAAGACCAAAGCAGAGATTGATGGACAATGTTACCCGAGATCTGAACGTGCTGAATGCTTGTGATGACTGAGAGTCCACTGCAGCTGACAGAAAGACTTGGAAAGCTATTGTTCAGGAGGCCAAAGCTCTACCGGAGTTGTATGGCCATCGGAAGTAAGTAAGTAGTGCTTAGAAACTTATAAAGATATATTTCAACCCAGTTCCTTAACTCTCTCAAACAATCTCCTTCCTTTACGCCAATAATCTCTCGTTTTCCTCATTTTACTCTCATTATGTTGTATTGTTTTTTTTGTTGTCAATAGTATTTTTTATCTTATTATTGTTATTTATTTACCAACTGCTCAGCATACTTGTTAAATATTTTAACATCATCCTTTTTAATTAGAAAAAAACATTATTGGCTTGCACTAATTTCAATAGCACCATAATATGTAACCACACAATTTAAAAAGCTGCAGTTTTCTAAAATAAAATAAATGACAACATTCAAATAACAATCTTCCAAGAATAAAAAGACTAAGACCGCGTGTAACGATGCAAGACTAAGACCAAAACCAGGCTTTGCAAGACCAAGAGTCTCTTATGTCAATAACTTATTGTATTTGTTATAAATAAATTAAATTACATATAATAACTTTGAATAAACCACGATTTTTGAGTATTGACTGTAGGTATAACGGGTGACAGGAAAATTATTCGAAAAACAATTATTCGAATGCTCAATTATACGAAAATCAATTTTACGAATGGCAATTATTCGAATCACATTTTTTCGAAAAACAATTTTCCGAACACACAATTATCAGAAATTACAATTGTTCGAATTTTTATGACGTCATGTTGGTAGTATTGTGAGAGGAATAAACCATAGATTTTTGTTATAATATACTAGATGTCGTAGTTAGCAAATTTTGTATGAATCGAAGTGAGGCATTTTTCCGGGGTATTTTTGACGTTTTCGTACATCGTTTTTCCATAGAGAATAACGACTAATGTGAATTGTTTTCGGATTTATTTGTCGTAAAAACACTTTGTTAATTTAGATTTAGAGAAAAGTTATTTGGGATTTGTTGAAATGTAAGGAAAACTAAAATATGTTGCCAACCAAAACGTGATAGGTACGCGCGTTAGTCCATGACTCACTTTTTGCACGGAGAATCTACTACATCTACATAGTAAGTATATTATGTATAATAAAAATCTATGGATATCCTAGGATGTACACCGATTTTTTAAACTTAACCTACAAAACTTTGGTAAAAATAGGTTGGTTAGGTTTGCTTGTAGTTATAATTGCGACTGGCGTGAGCCAGTTGCATTATATATTATAAAAAGTAACTATAATATTAAAATAAAATAACTAAATTGGTGTGAATACTAGATAAACTGTCTGTACATGATGTGCCAAAATCAAAAACTCGTGTACAAACTAGGCTATCCCGCGCTGTCAAAGATTAGTTATTAAAAATGTGCAAACATACGTACCCAACAATAATACAACAATTAATAATAGTCTTCATCGAATATATTTTACTGGCAACAAATATGTCAAAGGAGGCAACATAATGACAAAAAAATATATTAAATTCGGTCAATTGGTATTCCAACAAATGTTAGTTCGAATAATTTGCTTTCGGACAATTGTCATTCTGATAACTGATTTTCGATTAATTGTTATTCGTACAATTGCGCATTCGAACAATTGTGTTTCGAAGAATTTTCATGTAATCGGTATAACGTATTCGAAGCTAACCGCTTCTTCCTCCGCAGAAACTTATCCAACTGTCTATTTGTTTAAGAGAACTTTGTTCTCTTAACATATCGACAATGTTTCAAGCCAGGATACGCTAGATTTGTATGTAGGGTCTATATTTTTCACGGCTTTTCCAATTTTGAAGTAAAAAACACCAACTTAGAGTTCGATATACGGATTTACTTAGAATTCGGAGTAGAACATTTCGTGTGTCTGTGTTGTGTGTGTGTGTCCCCTTATAACTTTTGATCTGCTCAATTTACAGAGCCCAAATTTCAGAATATACACCCCAACTAGATGATTTAATTTTCTATAAAAAAATCAACTTTATAGTAGTTCCTACATCTTATTTTTTTTTAACAATTTTAATAAAAATTGAATTTATGACGAGATCGCTTCATACAATTGTATGGCAGTCGCCTATACACAATATCTAAGAAGACTCAATAATTTGATACTTTATCTCCAAACATACATATGTACATACCATCATGCTTTTTTCATATTGTTGTGGGTAGGAAAACAGACTGACCTCCAAACTGTCCGATCCTGACATATATACCTACATGCTATATATAGAAAACAAAATATCTTAAATTATTTATTAATTTGTGTTTCAGTGTTTATAGTTTGGTATGTATTCTTCAATTATGCATACTATTGCCATCGACAGTTGGGTCTCATGTGTTACATGCAACTAGTACTAAATCAGAATGTTTGCACGCACTAACGGCTGTTTCATATGTGATTTAATTTATTTATAATTTAAAAATGTGCCACAAAGCGGTAGCAACATCATATGAAGATATTATATTTGTTTCATCGCACTCATTTCATGAAAATTCTGAATAATTTCCATATAAAATTTGAATAGGTTGTGGAGTGACTTGGTATTCAGGAGTATAGCGTTGGCCACAAATCACTCGACATCATGTATTCATATTTTTCTACCACGAATACAAAATGAAACTTAACACCTACAATTGACTCCTTTTAGCTGAAACCACGTACATGCCTAACAGTCAGAGATATTTGAGAAACATATTTTAATGATGTATTCTCGATTTTCTTTTTTTTAAGAATGAGTATGTCCTTGAAACAAGTACCTATATATAAATCCTCATAGATTCCCTAAATAAAGCATAAATGCTTGTGCTATAGGTGAACGAAATCGGTCGTGTCAGCATTCGATCTCGCGACCACTGATTACTAATCCAGTGAGCTAACCACTCTGCCAGCACCCATCTATTTACGAATTTCACATTTGTGATATTTAAAAACGTTCATTGATATCTTGATTTGTCAAAAAATATCAAAATAATAAACAAAACTTGTTCATTTATTTTTTAAAACAATTTATTTTTTACATTTTTATTGACAAAGAGACGAAGTTGGCTTATTATAGAAGGACCAGGAACTCAAGGCACCTACAGGGCTTACGACCTGTCATCGGCTGGTTTAGGTGATCACTTTATGCGCTTGCGCAACGTTCACCATTTATACGCAGTATCTTATTATATCTTATTGAGTTCCCTTATCAATGTAATTTTTGAAAGTTGTATATATTTGAATAATGTGTAACAATTCACCTGAAAATAAGGAATTATACTATTGCCATCTATGAAGTAACGAAGAAACCTTTTTTCTAACGCCATCTATTGAGTTCCTGGTTCTTCTATAATTTGCCAACTTCGTCTTTATTGAGATGTTAAAAGTTTGTCAGTAAAAATATCATTTGGCTCCCGACAGAGAAAAAAAATCCAATGTTTGCGTATATGCAATTAAAAAAATATTCGATTTATTTTCAAGATGGGTCGATGGCAGAGCGGTTAGCGCGCTGGGCTAGTAATCCATTGCTCGCGAGTTCGAATACTGCCTCGGCCGATTTCGTTCACCTATAGCACAAGCATTTATTTGCTTATTTTAGGGAACGAAGGATGATGTATATGTACTTGTTTAACAAGGACATATTCATTTTTTTTATTTAAAAAAAAAAAAAAAAAATTTTACATTTCATTTACCAATTTAAAAATTACATTTTACTAAGCAATAAACATTTTTTTTGCTAAGTAAAATGTAATTTTACTAAGCAAACTCTTCCAGCCCCTTTGTATTAATAGAGCAAAAACCTTACGATAAATCTCGTATTAAATTAAAACACATGAGATCCAACTGTCGATAGCGATAGTATGTATAGTTGAAGAATAAGAATCAAACTATAAACCCATAAATACAAATTATTGAAAATTTTAACACATGTTGGTATGTATGTCAAGATACGACAGTATGGAGGTCAGTCCTCTTTTCCTACCCGGAATATGAAAACAGCATGATGGTATGTTTGGAGATTAAGTACCTGTCAAACTATTAAGTCTTCTTACATATTGTGTAAAGGCGACTGCCATACAAATTGTATGAAGCAATGTCGTCACTAAATTCAATTTTTATAAAAATTGTTAAAAAAAATATAGATTTACTTCTACAATATTTATATTTTTTATAGAAAATTAAATTATTTAGTTGGGGTGTTTCGGCCTTTTTCGATATTTTAAAAATATTTGGAAAAATTGGTAGTTAAACTCATAAATTTATCATAAAAAATTATTTTTCTTAATAAAAAATGTTTGAGAAACCCTGGAATTTTTTTGAAAAAACGTATTTGAGATTTTGTATTTGTCTAAATTTGTACCAATTTTCAGCGTTCTAGCTTTTATGGTTTCTGAGATATATGGAAAAATAAAGTAAAAATTCAAAAGTTGACAACCCCTGACTGAAACAATAATTCCAACTTCTGAGTGTAAAAGTTTTGTAGACCTATAACTGTTTATATATTCTGAAAATTTGGGCTCTGTAAATTGAGCGGATCAAAAGTTATAAGGGACGGACGGACACACACACAGACACACACACACACACACACAGACATACACACACACACACACACAGACACACACACACACACACAAAACTCACATAAAATGTTTTACTCCGAATTCTGAGTAAATCCATGTACGGGAACATATATGCTGCGAGGCCTCTAGTTGGTGTTATTAGCATGCAAAAAGTCCTCTACGGCATACAAAATTTTCCTTCGTACACGCATCTTGGCTTAACTAGTTGCATGTAACACATGATATCCAACTGTCGATAGCGATAGTATGTATAGTTGAAGAATATGTACCAAACTATAAACCCATAAATACAAATTATTGAATATTTTCAGATATTTTGTTTTCTATACAACATATGTAGGTATGTATGTCAAGATAGGATAGTATGGAGGAAGTTCCTTTTTTCCTACCCAGAATATGAAAATATCATGATGGTATGTATGTTTGGAGATGAAGTATCAAACTATTAAGTCTTCTTACATATTGTGTATAGGCGACTGGCATACAAAATGTATGAAGCGATGTCGTCACTAAATTCAATTTTTAAAAAAATTGTTAAAAAAAAATTGAGATCTTCTACTACAATGTTAATATTTTTTTATAGAAAATTAAATTATCCAGTTGGGGTGTTTCGGCTTTTTGCGATAATTGTATAAGTTTTGGACATATAGGCAGTTAAACTCATAAATTTATCATAAAACAAATATTTTTCTTAATAAAAAATGTTTGAGAAACCCTGGAATTTTTTTGAAAACATTGATTTGAGATTTTTAATTTTTCTATGTTTGTACCAATTTTCAGCGTTCTAGCTTTTATGGTTTCTGAGATATATGGAAAAATAAAATAAAAATTAAAAAGTTGATAACCCCTGACTGAAACAAAAATTCAAAATTCTGAGTATAAAAGTTTTGTAGGCCTGTAACTTATATATTCTGAAATTTTGGGCTCTGTAAATTGAGCGGATCAAAAGTTATAAGGGACACACACACACACACACACACACAGACACACAGACACACAGACACACACACACACACACACACACACACACACACACACACACACACACACACACACAGACACACAGACACACGAAATGTTCTACTCCGAATTCTGAGTAAATCCGTGTATGGAACATATATGCTGCGAAGCCTCTAAGTTGGTGTTTTTTGACTTCAAAGTTGGAAAAGCCGTGAAAAAAGTAGACCTCTGCATACAATTCTCGCGTATCCTGGCTTGATACATTGTCGATATGTTAAGAGAACAAAGTTCTCCTGAACAAATCGACAGTTGGAAAATTAATTAGCTGTAGGGCATCACTTTCCAATAATGTGCATTCTTAAATACACTCTAAATGGTTTTTAGAAATCTTCCATTATAGGCTTTCGAAATTAGGCGGATGTAATCAACATACCAGAGATTCTAAACATGTGGGAAGCCAGAGACTGTGGGATGGGTAGATACATAACACCACTATATTTACGACCGGAATTGGCGGGAAAAACGTTTTCCCGCCAAAAAGTGTCTATTTACACGACAAATTTTCTGACGTCGTCTTTGTTTTTATAACCATAGAAAGCGCAGATAAATCAAAATACAAAAATATTTACCTTTGTCATTTTTTCAATGGTCATAAATATGCATCATGGAAACCAACTTGAAGAAAAAATAAATAATATTGGCATCTTATTAAATTTACTTAATTTTATAAATCATTTTTTTTCATCGAGATCTACAATTATAACAAAGTATAAACAAAGGTAAATATTTTTATAACTTGATTTATCTGCGTTTTCTGTGGTTATTTTTGGTTATCGCCTATGGTTGAGTCGTGTAAATAGTCGTAGCCTTAAAATAAATGCCCCATTCAAAGGGGAAGTCCCTTTCTAATAGTAAATCTAAAATAAACGCCTCTTAATAGTGACTTAATTCAGTTGTAAAATTTTACTTTATGACGACCTTTGGGTACAATACCGTTGTAATCTTTGTTTAAAAACCAGTTGGTTGTGGCCAACGTTATACTACTCACTACCAATTCAATCCACAAAGTATTCAAATAATGTATGGAATATTTTCAGCATGAAATGAATTTGTTTAGTTATTTTTCTTCTGGTTTTAGGCCGAAGGCCTGTTTTTTCAGTCGGAGACTGCCTCTAGTGATCTGCATGTCCAGCTGTCACTTCATCTTTTTCCTGGTCTCCCCCTTGATTTCAATATTTTATTTAATTATTTTTTATTTCAATATTTTATTGTGAAAATTTGATAATTCTTAAATGCCATTTTATGCAAGTGATGTCGTGTCCGGACAATTGGCCGTAGCCGATTGGCCGTGGACAATTGACCGTACGCCCTTTTTACCGTATGGACAATTTATCGTGAGGACAATTTACCGTGGGGACAACTTACGGTGAGGACAATTGACCGTGAGGACAGTTGGCCGTGAGGACAGTTGGCCGTGAGGACAATTGGCCGTGGGGACAGTACCGTAGGGACAATTCACCGTGCGGAAACTATTTTTAGCATCACAAAATTTTTTCTTTCTTTTTTCGTTTGAGTTAAATAAATTGCGTGAATAAGAAAATGTTCGTTTATGGCGACGAACCGATTGCCTTATTTTTTTATTTCAAGATACTAGGAGAAATCCAATATGTCGACAGTGATTAAAACGAAATTTTACAAAATAAGCGGTAATTATGTAGTTCTAATTTGCTATATTTTGAGATATAAGAAGACGTCTGTTCTTTAACTTCTTCTTGTTCTTTTTTTAATTTTTCGAGATGGATATCGATTTATACTACTAAGAAGATGTAGATTTCGAAACAATTTAAACTTCTTTGTTTTCTTTTGAAATTATGAGAAACCAATATGGCGGCCGTGATTTAAGGACGAGTTTTCAATGTGAATGATTATGTTGAGTTTATCGAATTGTCCCTACGGTACTGTCCCCACGGCCAATTGTCCTCACGGCCAACTATCCCCACGGCCAATTGTCCTCACGGCCAACTGTCCTCACGGTTAATTGTCCCCACGGTAAATTGTCCTCACGATAAATTGTCCATACGGTAAAAAGGGCGTACGGTCAATTGTCCACGGCGAATCGGCTACGGCCAATTGTCCGGGAATCAAGTGATGTGCCTTTTTGGCAATTTGTTAATTAAAAATATCAATTTTCAGTTTCCTGAGGTTGGTCATTTTGAAATATTTGACAGGTAAAATAATTGAGAGGCACTGATCAGATATCCTACAAAATCCAATGGGGTCTTAGCGAGTATCAGATATACAAATTTGCAAAATTTTAAAGGAGTCGAATATGTTATTTAATCTATAATAGATAAAGTAAAATAAACACGAACCATGACGGATCCATTGCTAACTCTGCCACCGACAAAGCTAATCTTCTCGGTAAATTATTTGCAGATAACTCAACCCTTGACGACGGAGGAAAAACTCCTCAACCAGTTCCACATTGTGGTTTTAAAATGAACGAAGTAAGGATTAACTTCTCTGAGGTTTTACTCGCCATCCGAGGGTTGGATGTTAACAAAGCTAATGGACCAGATGGAATTCCCGTTCTTGTGTTAAAAAAATGCTCCGCCGAACTAGCCCCAGTTCTCACTAAACTCTTCAAACTCTCGTTTAAAACTGGTATTGTCCCATGTGACTGGAAAAAAGCGGTCATCCACCCAATTCCCAAAAAAGGTGATCGCTCCAACCCATCTAACTACCGACCCATCGCTATTACTTCTGTACTCTCCAAAATAATGGAAAGGGTACTAAACACCAAGTTGATCACATACCTCGAAGCAAACAAAATTTTAAGCGACCGCCAATATGGATTTCGTGGAAATCGATCTTGTGGCGATCTACTCGCGTATGTGACATCCGTTTGGGGTCGAGTTATGGAACGCTTTGGAGAAGCTCAAACTGTCGCCCTTGACATCTCTAAAGCTTTCGACCGGGTTTGGCACCGAGGTCTCTTAATGAAACTCCCTTCTTATGGACTACCCCAGTCTCTGTGTACTTGGATTGCGAATTTTTTAAAAGATCGCGAAGTCATAACTGTAGTGGACGGTTGCTCTTCTTCTCCCCATTCCATTAATGCGGGAGTCCCTCAAGGGTCCATTCTATCTCCAACCCTATTCCTCCTACATATCAATGACTTGCTCTTACGCGCCCCCATCCACTGTTACGCTGATGACAGCACAGTCCATGACAATTTCTCTTTTGACAAACCTCCTAAACAGAGTGAAATATCAGAAGCCCGGAAAGACCTTCATCAAAAAATAAATAGCTACCTCCACTCAATCAATACCTGGGGTGAAAGTAATCTTGTTTCATTTAACGTCTCAAAAACCCAAGCCTGTCTAATTTCTGCGAAGAGAAACCCCAATGAATTGCAAGTGTCTTTCAACGGAAGCACCCTACCTAACAGCAGCTCTATCGACCTGCTTGGAGTATCTATAACGAACCAATTACACTACAAGGGCTCCATCGAAGCTAAGGTGAAACTCGCCTCCAAAAAATTGAGCGTACTATATAGAGCGCGCAGATATTTTACTAAGACCCAGATCTGTATACTCTACAAAGCGCAAATACGCCCAATTATTGAATATGGCAGTCACCTCTGGAGTGGCGCCCCCCAATACCTACTGAATACCCTCGACGCTGTCCAAAGGCGTGCTATACGTCTGATTGATGATCCATCACTGACTGATGGATTGCAATCACTAGAACACAGACGCAGAGTCGGTATTTTAAGTTTATTCTATAGATACTACCACGGGAATTGCTCAGAAGAACTTGCATCTTTGGTCCCTCCTCCACCCACTCGCAACAGAGTCACTCGCTTCACTCAATCGCAGCATCCATTCACAGTGGACCTTCAACATATACGAACAAGTCGCTTCTCGAACTCCTTTATTAACTCAGCAGCCCGACTGTGGAACGATCTTCCGAATTCTGTGTTTCCATCTTCGTACAACCCGGGTCTTTTTAAAATCCGAATTAATAAACTCTTTTCTAGATTGCAAACCCCTCCCAACGCTACGTAGTGCGCTTCTTCGGAAGAGTAAAATGGACCCAAATCCTAATAGCTGGCGTCCCCTACGTAGACATGTTAAAAAAAAAAAAAAAAAAACACGCCGTACACAAAACACAACACAGAACACAGAGCATATATCACATAGTACACAGCACAGACACACAGAGCATATATCATATAGTACACAACACAGAACACAGAGCATATATCACATAGTACACAGCACAGAAACACAGAGCATATATCACATAGTACACAACACAGAACACAGAGCATATATCACATAGTACACAACACAGAACACAGAGCATATATCACATAGTACACAACACAGAACACAGAGCATATATCACATAGTACACAGCACAGACACAAAGATACATTATGATGAAATTTTGAAACTAGACCGTAACGAAAGGGTCCAGGTACCTTCCCCGAAAAGTTTGGATTCAGCAAAAAAGAATTCGTACAGGTCAAGGACGATGTAACTACCAAATGTGGAAATGGGGAAAAAGGGATTCTCCAGAATGTGACTGTGGAGCAAGAAGCCAAACTATCCAGCATCTAGTAGAGGAGTGCCCGATACGGAGGTATGAAGGAGACTGGTTGGACATCCATAGGGCGACTCCAGAAGCTGTGAAGTGGCTGGCCGAACTGGAGCCAAGAGTGTAGAAGGGGAATACTCAATGACGCAGCCAAAGTCGCAGGAAAAGCCGTAGCCGTACAAAAGATAAGATAAAATAGAGATGAAACTTTCGGAATACAATCTCAGCTTGATACTAGTTGATAATCTGTAATTAAAAATAGCCTTAATTGCGAAATCATCACTCCCCACTATATCCCCATGGTTAGTGAGGAGTTAAAATGAGGGTAGTCGCGGTGTTGGTAGGAGGCAGATGTCTTGGCTGAAATATATCAGGGTATGATCTGGGGGGCAATTCTGGTTTGACCGGCGAAATCAAAACCCCTTTGACTACCCATATCATGGATATAATTATGGTATGGAGTTCTATGACATCTAAAGATATTGTAGAGCACCATATAATAATTATATCCATGATATGGGTAGTCACGGTGGTTTAGATTTCGCCGATTGAACCAGACTTGCCCCCCAGGAGTCCAAAGAGTGGATGAGCATTTACGGTTGGCTCAGTACAAGGATGCCAATGCCAGAGTGTTAGTCGATGTCGGAAGGAACCTGACATATAGCACAATCAGAAGAAGAGAGAAGTCTTATAACCCTGAAATAACTAAGACATAACTTATAACCCTGAAGATTTATTACCCTGAAATAACACAGACTTATTTATTTATTTATTTTCTTTGGGAAGCTACAGCTCATTTACAGTTTAATGATAAGTACAATATTATTTTTACAGTGTTAGAGCCAAAAAAGCGTTCCATCAACATAATGTTGTTGTTCTTTATGTACATAATATGTTTTTGTATTGTATTTCTAATTTTGGTTATCATAAGTGACATATTTTATTTTGTTATCATAAGTGACATATTTTATTTTGTTATCATAAGTGACATATTTTATTTTGTTATCATAAGTGACATATTTTATTTTGTTATCATAAGTGACATATTTTATTTTGTTATCATAAGTGACATATTTTATTTTGTTATCATAAGTGACATATTTTATTTTGTTATCATAAGTGACATATTTTATTTTGTTATCATAAGTGACATATTTTATTTTGTTATCATAAGTGACATATTTTATTTTGTTATCATAAGTGACATATTTTATTTTGTTATCATAAGTGACATATTTTATTTTGTTGTCATAAGTGACATATTTTATTTTGTTATCATAAGTGACATATTTTATTTTGTTATCATAAGTGACATATTTTATTTTGTTATCATAAGTGACATATTTTATTTTGTTATCATAAGTGACATATTTTATTTTGTTATCATAAGTGACATATTTTATTTTGTTATCATAAGTGACATATTTTATTTTGTTATCATAAGTGACATATTTTATTTTGTTATCATAAGTGACATATTTTATTTTGTTATCATAAGTGACATATTTTATTTTGTTATCATAAGTGACATATTTTATTTTGTTATCATAAGTGACATATTTTATTTTGTTATCATAAGTGACATATTTTATTTTGTTGTCATAAGTGACATATTTTATTTTGTTATCATAAGTGACATATTTTATTTTGTTATCATAAGTGACATATTTTATTTTGTTATCATAAGTGACATATTTTATTTTGTTATCATAAGTGACATATTTTATTTTGTTATCATAAGTGACATATTTTATTTTGTTATCATAAGTGACATATTTTATTTTGTTATCATAAGTGACATATTTTATTTTGTTATCATAAGTGACATATTTTATTTTGTTATCATAAGAGTTACAGTATCTTGTAAGTATGGTATATGAAGGATGCATAGAAAACGGACTTAAAATGAATGCCAGCAAATCAAAGGTAATGGTCTTTGAAAAGAGTGAAAGCAGAACAGTGTGTCAAATAAAAGTAGAGAATGAATGGCTTGAACAAGTCGACGAGTATGTCTATCTGGGTAGTATGTTCCAACGGAATGGACGGCCTGATAAGGATATTGAAAGAAGAGTTATGGCAGGAAACAGAGTGAATGGAGCACTTAGACCAGTTATGAATGATCGCAACATATCAAGAGACGCTAAAGTTGCCATTCATAACGCAATCCTAGTGCCAACCCTGACGTATGCAAGTGAGACCTGGACATGGCAGAAGTCGCACGAAAGCAGAATAAATGCAGTTGAAATGAGATCGCTTAGAAGAATTTGTAACAGAACGATGTATGATAGAGTTCGGAATGAAGATACAAGGAAAGAATGTAAGATAAAGAAAGATGTAATTAACAGAATGAAAGTTAACACATTGAGATGGTTTGGCCACTTGGGGAGAATGAACGAAGAACGCCTGACGAAGAAAATATACAAAGCTGACAGGAACGGAATAAGAGGTCGCGGGCGCCCAAGAAAAGGATGGCACGACCATGTAAACGATATTTTGAAAGATGGAAATGTAAGAAGCATGAACAACAGACGAACATGTATAAGACGATGTATGAATGTTGATGAGGCGATGAATGTGTGTCAAGATAGAAAAATGTGGCGTTCGGTTCTCTCTGCCTACCCCGTGAGGGACATGGCGTGATGGTATGTATGTATGTATGTATCATAAGTGACATATTTTATTTTGTTATCATAAGTGTCATGAAAACAATTTTAAGGTTTTATCGTTAACACAGTGGAAGTTCATAATTATAAAATATAAGGTTTTATTTTAATAATTAAATAACAAAGTTTTAATCCACAATGAGTTTTTATTTTTTAAAGAATTAATTCCTTTTTTCCTATTTTTTAATAATTCCTATTTTTTAAAGAATTAATTCCTTTACATTAGTAATTTCTACATATATGTACGTATATACATACCTACTTAACTAGTTTTATATATTGAAATTTGTTAAAAAAAAATTGTAATTTATTTATATTACGTATCATAAATATTAAAGTCTGATTTTTTTTAAAGTGCCAATTCTATACATAAACAAAAAAAATGCATAGTATTTACGCATGTAAATGTATTAGTAGACTCGTGGTTGCTGATTGGTTTACACCATTTGGTGTCCTTAACAACAAACATCAACAAACCCGACAGTACGTATCTATCTCTCGAAGTGAGCGCACGTTTGATTTTTTATGGTGACGTTGTGTTCTAAATTAAGAATTCCATTTTTTATTTCTAACTTATGTATTTTATTTTTTGTTTTATATCGATATATAATTATTATTATAAACATGTGTTATCACCGTCTTAGTATAGAATAAGTGTCCATTATTTATTTGTATTAGTTACATAGATATATTATTTATGTATGTGTGTTTGCCTCAATGAACTATGTATTATGTAAATATTTTGTAAAATAGAATTTATTATTTTGTAAAATAATATGTAACTGTTTATTATTATAAGGATTAATTACTTCATAATGTATTCTTTTATTTTCCTAATAAAAAGTATCAAATAAATATTTTGTTTAAATATTACTTTCCCAGGAGATGCCCATTAACATTTGCAGAAAATACCTAATAATATAGACCCATTGAAGCCGCATGGTACCGGGAGTAAGAATAGGTATGAAAAGATTTGAAGGTTTTGAAGATATATGCATGTGAAAGTTACAACCGTTTTATATCATGAAATGATAAAAAAAATCCCATAATATTTTTTTCTTTTACACCATGGTCACTCTATGAGCTTTGGCACTCTTAAAAAAATCAGACTTTACCTAAGTATATCAGTTAATTTCTCTACCTTGTAATATTCTTTATTCATTCTTATAATAATTGTTGTAGGTATGTATATGTTATTTATTGAACATTTTACAATGTATAATTAGGTTTTCCCCTATTTCTTAGTAATTACTTGTATTCAACTTTCTTTTCTCTGTATGTATTGACTTTGTATTCCCGACACCCCCCCCCCCCATCTCCCTCATACCTCACACACCCCCAATTTGCTATGTAACATTTTGTTTTAATTTTGTATTTAGTTTGAATTTTGCCTCTGAGGATGCTGGCTGAGTCCAGTGAAAGCGCTTAGGCTTTAAAAAATAAAAACTCATTGTGGATTAAATCTTTGTGATCCAACTGTCGATTTGTTCAGGAGAACATTGTTCTCTTAACATATCGACAATGTATCAAGCCAGAATACGCGAGAATTGTATGGAGAGGTCTACTTTTTTCACGGCTTTTCCAACTTTGAAGTCAAAAAACACCAACTTAGAGGCTTCGCAGCATATATGTTCCATACACGGATTTACTCAGAATTCGGAGTAGAACATTTCGTGTGTCTGTGTGTGTGTGTGTCTGTGTGTGTGTCTGTGTGTGTGTGTGTCTGTGTGTCTGTGTGTCTGTGTGTCCCCCCCCCCCTTATAACTTTTGATCCGCTCAATTTACAGAGCCTTAAATTTCAGAATATATAAACAGTTACAGGCCTACAAAACTTTTATACTCGGAATTTTGAATTTTTGTTTCAGTCAGGGGTTATCAACTTTTGAATTTTTATTTAATTTTTCCATATATCATAGAAACCATAAATGCTAGAACGCTGAAAATTGGTACAAACGTAGACAAATACAAAATCTCAAATCAGTTTTTTCAAAAAAATTCCAGGGTTTCTCAAACATTTTTTATTAAGAAAAATATTTTTTTTATGATAAATTTATGAGTTTAACTGCCTATATTTCCAAAACTTTTACAATTATCGAAAAAAGCCGAAACACCCCAACTAGATAATTTAATTTTCTATAAAAAATATTAACATTGTAGTAGAAGATCTCAATTTTTTTTTAACAATTTTTTTAAAAATTGAATTTAGTGACGACATCGCTTCATACATTTTGTATGGCAGTCGCCTATACACAATATGTAAGAAGACTTAATAGTTTGATACTTCATCTCCAAACAAACATACATACCATCATGCTATTTTCATATTCTGGGTAGGAAAAAAGGATCTTCCTCCATACTATCCTATCTTGACATACATACCTACATATGTTGCATAGAAAACAAAATATCTGAAAATATTCAATAATTTGTATTTATGGGTTTATAGTTTGGTACATATTCTTCAACTATACATACTATCGCTATCGACAGTTGGATCTCATGTGTTACATGCAACTAGTTAATCCAACTGTCGATTTGTTCAGGAGAACTTTGTTCTCTTAACATATCGACAATGTATCAAGCCAGAATACGCGAGAATTGTATGGAGAGGTCTACTTTTTTCATGGATTTTCCAACTTTGAAGTCAAAAAACACCAACTTAGAGGCTTCGCAGCATATATGTTCCATACACGGATTTACTCAGAATTCGGAGTAGAACATTTCGTGTGTCTGTGTGTGTGTGTGTCTGTGTGTGTGTCTGTGTGTCTGTGTGTGTGTCTGTGGGTCTGTGTGTGTGTGTGTCTGTGTGTCCGTCCCCCCCTTATAACTTTTGATCCGCTCAATTTACAGAGCCTAAAATTTCAGAATATATAAACAGTTACAGGCCTACAAAACTTTTATACTCGGAATTTTGAATTTTTGTTTCAGTCAGGGGTTATCAACTTTTGAATTTTTATTTTATTTTTCCATATATCTCAGAAACCATAAACGGTAGAACGCTGAAAATTGGTACAAACATAGACAAATACAAAATCTCAAATTAGTTTTTTCAAAAAAATTCCAGGGTTTCTCAAACATTTTTTATTAAGAAAAATATTTTTTTTATGATAAATTTATGAGTTTAACTGCCTATATTTCCAAAACTTTTACAATTATCGAAAAAAGCCGAAACACCCCAACTAGATAATTTAATTTTCTATAAAAAATATTAACATTGTAGCAGAAGATCTCAATTTTTTTTTAAAATTTTTTTTAAAAATTGAATTTAGTGACGACATCGCTTCATACATTTTGTATGGCAGTCGCCTATACACAATATGTAAGAAGACTTAATAGTTTGTTACTTCATCTCCAAACATACATACATACCATCATGCAATTTGCATATTCTGGGTAGGAAAAAGGATCTTCTTCCATACTATCCTATCTTGACATACATACCTACATATGTTGTATAGAAAACAAAATATCTGAAAATATTCAATAATTTGTATCTATGGGTTTATAGTTTGGTACATATTCTTCAACTATACATACTATCGCTATCGACAGTTGGATCTCATGTGTTACATGCAACTAGTTTATAATACTTATACGTCTTATCCAACTGTCGATTTGTTCAGGAGAACTTTGTTCTCTTAACATATCGACAATGTATCAAGCCAGAATACGCGAGAATTGTATGGAGAGGTCTACTTTTTTCACGGCTTTTCCAACTTTGAAGTCAAAAAACACCAACTTAGAGGCTTCGCAGCATATATGTTCTATACACGGATTTACTCAGAATTCGGAGTAGAACATTTCGTGTGTCTGTGTGTCTGTGTGTGTGTCTGTGTGTCTGTGTGTGTGTGTGTCCGTCCCCCCCTTATAACTTTTGATCCGCTCAACTTACAGAGCCTAAAATTTCAGAATATATAAACAGTTACAGGCCTACAAAACTTTTATACTCGGAATTTTGAATTTTTGTTTCAGTCAGGGGTTATCAACTTTTGAATTTTTATTTTATTTTTCCATATATCTCAGAAACCATAAACGCTAGAACGCTGAAAATTGGTACAAACATAGAAAAATACAAAATCTCAAATTAGTTTTTTCAAAAAAATTCCAGGGTTTCTCAAACATTTTTTATTAAGAAAAATATTTTTTTTATGATAAATTTATGAGTTTAACTGCCTATATTTCCAAAACTTTTACAATTATCGAAAAAAGCCGAAACACCCCAACTAGATAATTTAATTTTCTATAAAAAATATTAACATTGTAGTAGAAGATCTCAATTTTTTTTTAACAATTTTTTTAAAAATTGAATTTAGTGACGACATCGCTTCATACATTTTGTATGGCAGTCGCCTATACACAATATGTAAGAAGACTTAATAGTTTGATACGTCATCTCCAAACATACATACATACCATCATGCTATTTGCATATTCTGGGTAGGAAAAAGGATCTTCCTCCATACTATCCTATCTTGACATACATACCTACATATGTTGTATAGAAAACAAAATATCTGAAAATATTCAATAATAATATGTATCTATGGGTTTATAGTTTGGTACATATTCTTCAACTATACATACTATCGCTATCGACAGTTGGATCTCATGTGTTACATGCAACTAGTTTACCAACATTAGCTATACTATAACTGTTTAGGATATTTCATAATTGTAATGTAAAGTAATTTGTATAGTCCAACTGTCGATTTGTTCAGGAGAACTTTGTTCTCTTAACATATCGACAATGTATCAAGCCAGAATACGCGAGAATTGTATGGAGAGGTCTACTTTTTTCATGGATTTTCTAACTTTGAAGTCAAAAAACACCAACTTAGAGGCTTCGCAGCATATATGTTCCATACACGGATTTACTCAGAATTCGGAGTAGAACATTTCGTGTGTCTGTGTGTGTGTGTGTCTGTGTGTGTGTCTGTGTGTCTGTGTGTGTGTCTGTGTGTCTGTGTGTGTGTGTGTCTGTGTGTCCGTCCCCCCCTTATAACTTTTGATCCGCTCAATTTACAGAGCCTAAAATTTCAGAATATATAAACAGTTACAGGCCTACAAAACTTTTATACTCGGAATTTTGAATTTTTGTTTCAGTCAGGGGTTATCAACTTTTGAATTTTTATTTTATTTTTCCATATATCTCAGAAACCATAAACGCTAGAACGCTGAAAATTGGTACAAACATAGACAAATACAAAATCTCAAATTAGTTTTTTCAAAAAAATTCCAGGGTTTCTCAAACATTTTTTATTAAGAAAAATATTTTTTTTATGATAAACTTATGAGTTTAACTGCCTATATTTCCAAAACTTTTACAATTATCGAAAAAAGCCGAAACACCCCAACTAGATAATTTAATTTTCTATAAAAAATATTAACATTGTAGTAGAAGATCTCAATTTTTTTTTAACAATTTTTTTAAAAATTGAATTTAGTGACGACATCGCTTCATACATTTTGTATGGCAGTCGCCTATACACAATATGTAAGAAGACTTAATAGTTTGTTACTTCATCACCAAACATACATACATACCATCATGCAATTTGCATATTCTGGGTAGGAAAAAGGATCTTCTTCCATACTATCCTATCTTGACATACATACCTACATATGTTGTATAGAAAACAAAATATCTGAAAATATTCAATAATTTGTATCTATGGGTTTATAGTTTGGTACATATTCTTCAACTATACATACTATCGCTATCGACAGTTGGATCTCATGTGTTACATGCAACTAGTTGTAAAATAAACCTACCCTTCTAGTCCAACTGTCGATTTGTTCAGGAGAACTTTGTTCTCTTAACATATCGACAATGTATCAAGCCAGAATACGCGAGAATTGTATGGAGAGGTCTACTTTTTTCATGGCTTTTCCAACTTTGAAGTCAAAAAACACCAACTTAGAGGCTTCGCAGCGTATATGTTTCATACACGGATTTACTCAGAATTCGGAGTAGAACATTTCGTGTGTCTGTGTGTGTGTGTGTCTGTGTGTGTGTCTGTGTGTGTGTGTGTCTGTGTGTGTGTCTGTGTGTGTGTCTGTGTGTCCGTCCCCCCCTTATAACTTTTGATCCACTCAATTTACAGAGCCTAAAATTTCAGAATATATAAACAGTTACAGGCCTACAAAACTTTTATACTCGGAATTTTGAATTTTTGTTTCAGTCAGGGGTTATCAACTTTTGAATTTTTATTTTATTTTTCCATATATCTCAGAAACCATAAACGCTAGAACGCTGAAAATTGGCACAAACATAGACAAATACAAAATCTCAAATTAGTTTTTTCAAAAAAATTCCAGGGTTTCTCAAACATTTTTTATTAAGAAAAATATTTTTTTTATTATAAATTTATGAGTTTAACTGCCTATATTTCCAAAACTTTTACAATTATCGAAAAAAGCCGAAACACCCCAACTAGATAATTTAATTTTCTATAAAAAATATTAACATTGTAGTAGAAGATCTCAATTTTTTTTTAACAATTTTTTTAAAAATTGAATTTAGTGACGACATCGCTTCATACATTTTGTATGGCAGTCGCCTATACACAATATGTAAGAAGACTTAATAGTTTGTTACTTCATCTCCAAACATACATACATACCATCATGCAATTTGCATATTCTGGGTAGGAAAAAGGATCTTCCTCCATACTATCCTATCTTGACATACATACCTACATATGTTGTATAGAAAACAAAATATCTGAAAATATTCAATAATTTGTATCTATGGGTTTATAGTTTGGTACATATTCTTCAACTATACATACTATCGCTATCGACAGTTGGATCTCATGTGTTACATGCAACTAGTATAATAATCCAACTGTCGATTTGTTCAGGAGAACTTTGTTCTCTTAACATATCGACAATGTATCAAGCCAGAATACGCGAGAATTGTATGGAGAGGTCTACTTTTTTCACGGCTTTTCCAACTTTGAAGTCAAAAAACACCAACTTAGAGGCTTCGCAGCATATATGTTCCATACACGGATTTACTCAGAATTCGGAGTAGAACATTTCGTGTGTCTGTGTGTGTGTGTGTGTGTGTCTGTGTGTCTGTGTGTCTGTGTGTCTGTGTGTGTGTGTGTGTCCGTCCCCCCCTTATAACTTTTGATCCGCTCAATTTACAGAGCCTAAAATTTCAGAATATATAAAAAGTTACAGGCCTACAAAACTTTTATACTCGGAATTTTGAATTTTTGTTTCAGTCAGGGGTTATCAACTTTTGAATTTTTATTTTATTTTTCCATATATCTCAGAAACCATAAACGCTAGAACGCTGAAAATTGGTACAAACATAGACAAATACAAAATCTCAAATTAGTTTTTTCAAAAAAATTCCAGGGTTTCTCAAACATTTTTTATTAAGAAAAATATTTTTTTTATGATAAATTTATGAGTTTAACTGCCTATATTTCCAAAACTTTTACAATTATCGAAAAAAGCCGAAACACCCCAACTAGATAATTTAATTTTCTATAAAAAATATTAACATTGTAGTAGAAGATCTCAATTTTTTTTAACAATTTTTTTAAAAATTGAATTTAGTGACGACATCGCTTCATACATTTTGTATGGCAGTCGCCTATACACAATATGTAAGAAGACTTAATAGTTTGATACTTCATCTCCAAACATACATACATACCATCATGCTATTTGCATATTCTGGGTAGGAAAAAGGATCTTCCTCCATACTATCCTATCTTGACATACATACCTACATATGTTGTATAGAAAACAAAATACCTGAAAATATTCAATAATTTGTATCTATGGGTTTATAGTTTGGTACATATTCTTCAACTATACATACTATCGCTATCGACAGTTGGATCTCATGTGTTACATGCAACTAGTTTAATCCAACTGTCGATTTGTTCAGGAGAACTTTGTTCTCTTAACATATCGACAATGTATCAAGCCAGAATACGCGAGAATTGTATGGAGAGGTCTACTTTTTTCACGGCTTTTCCAACTTTGAAGTCAAAAAACACCAACTTAGAGGCTTCGCAGCATATATGTTCCATACACGGATTTACTCAGAATTCGGAGTAGAACATTTCGTGTGTCTGTGTGTGTGTGTGTCTGTGTGTGTGTGTGTCTGTGTGTCTGTGTGTCTGTGTGTCCGTCCCCCCCTTATAACTTTTGATCCGCTCAATTTACAGAGCCTAAAATTTCAGAATATATAAACAGTTACACGCCTACAAAACTTTTATACTCGGAATTTTGAATTTTTGTTTCAGTCAGGGGTTATCAACTTTTGAATTTTTATTTTATTTTTCCATATATCTCAGAAACCATAAACGGTAGAACGCTGAAAATTGGCACAAACATAGACAAATACAAAATCTCAAATAAGTTTTTTCAAAAAAATTCCAGGGTTTCTCAAACATTTTTTATTAAGAAAAATATTTTTTTTATGATAAATTTATGAGTTTAACTGCCTATATTTCCAAAACTTTTACAATTATCGAAAAAAGCCGAAACACCCCAACTAGATAATTTAATTTTCTATAAAAAATATTAACATTGTAGTAGAAGATCTCAATTTTTTTTTAACAATTTTTTTAAAAATTGAATTTAGTGACGACATCGCTTCATACATTTTGTATGGCAGTCGCCTATACACAATATGTAAGAAGACTTAATAGTTTGATACTTCATCTCCAAACATACATACATACCATCATGCTATTTGCATATTCTTGGTAGGAAAAAGGATCTTCCTCCATACTATCCTATCTTGACATACATACCTACATATGTTGTATAGAAAACAAAATATCTGAAAATATTCAATAATTTGTATCTATGGGTTTATAGTTTGGTACATATTCTTCAACTACACATACTATCGCTATCGACAGTTGGATCTCATGTGTTACATGCAACTAGTTATTAAAATAAAACCTTATATTTTATAAGTGTCATGTTTTATTTATAGTTAGCTTTTACATTGGGTACGATTCATATTTTGTTTTTTTTTTGTCTTTTTTCTCAAATTATATAAGATTGCTGTATGATTTATTAGGGTTTGAGTACTTTTACTATGTTATAAGTTATCCAACTGTTGATTTGTTCAGGAGAACTTTGTTCTCTTAACATATCGACAATGTATCAAGCCAGGATACGCGAGAATTGTATGCAGAGGTCTACTTTTTTCACGGCTTTTCCAACTTTGAAGTCAAAAAACACCAACTTAGAGGCTTCGCAGCATATATGTTCCATACACGGATTTACTCAGAATTCGGAGTAGAACATTTCGTGTGTCTGTGTGTGTGTGTGTCTGTGTGTGTGTGTGTGTCTGTGTGTGTGTGTGTGTATGTCTGTGTGTGTGTGTGTGTGTGTCTGTGTGTGTGTCCGTCCCCCCCTTATAACTTTTGATCCGCTCAATTTACAGAGCCTAAATTTTCAGAATATATAAACAGTTATAGGTCTACAAAACTTTTACACTCAGAAGTTGGAATTATTGTTTCAGTCAGGGGTTGTCAATTTTTGAAATTTTGGTTTATTTTTCCATATATCTCAGAAATCATAAAAGCTAGAACGCTGAAATTTTGTATAAACATAGACAAATACAAAATCTCAAATTATTTTTTTTAAAAAAATTCCAGGGTTTCTCAAACATTTTTTATTAAGAAAAATATTTTTTTCATGATAAATTTATGAGTTTAACTGCTTATATTTCCAAATTTTTTAAAAATATCAAAAAAGCCGAAACACCCCAACTAGATAATTTAATTTTCTATACAAAATATTAACATGTCAAATTCTCTCACATCTCAAACTTTTTTTAACAATTTTTATAAAAATTGAATGTAGTGACGACATTGCTTCATACAATTTGTAGGGCAGTAGCCTATACACAATATGTAAGAAGACTTAATAGTTTGATAGGAACTTAATCTCCAAACATACATACAGAACCATCATGCTGTTTTCATATTCCGGGTAGGAAAACAGGACTGACCTCCATACTGTCCTATCTTGACATACATACCAACATGTGTTAAAATATTAAATAATTTGTATTTATGGGATTATAGTTTGGTACATATTCTTCAACTATACATACTATCGCTATCGACAGTTGGATCTCATGTGTTACATGCAACTAGTATATAAATATTTATAGATATGGATCTTTATGTGATGATATGGTAGGTACTTGATTTGTAGAATCCCCTCCAAAACTCGAGTGTAAACTATTATTGGGGGGTAATGTTAATAAATATTAATTAACTGTATTATACCTATATTGTAACTATTGCATTATGTATCATCTTTTTTCTTTATAAAATAAATAATATAAAAACAAATAACAGTTTACAAGCCTAAAACAATCATACACACACCTTCATACACACCCTCACTCACACACACATACATAAATACACCAACTAGGGAAGGGAAGAGAAAGAAGAGAAGAGAGACTAGGAGGACAGGATAGAGGGATATTGGTTGCGCATCACCTTCAGAACATCATGTCTTAATCCAGAGGTTCCCAACCCCGTTCCCGCGGGCACCATGGCGCCCGCGGAACGATTCGTATGTGCACACCACTATTCGACAGAGACAGAATTTTTTCATAAACACTAATTAAAAATGTGAATTATTTTTATTTATTTGTTAAAGTTTCAAAGTTATTTTTTTGAGTGCCTAGGTTTATTAAATATGTTCGCATGTTTGCGATATTATATGTATGAGTGGTCTTTCAGTGAATGCAATGAGCATGGCCCCGACAGCTAAACTGACAGTCTTTTTCTAAATAAATTATGAATATAAGAAAATAAATTATGAGAAAATGAGAAGTTATGGAAGGAGTTTGTTGATTAAAAATAGGTGGTGTCCACCACCCTACCGATATTTTAGAATGTGCTCGAGATTACAAAAAGGTTGGGAATCCCTGGCTTAATCTATGATATTTCGCGTTGAATATGTCTTATAACTTATATCCCTGAAATAACTAAGACTTATAAGAATTTGTATTTTTGGAATAAAACTGTCGGCCTTCGTGGCTCAGTTGGTTGGGTATCTGACTGTTGATCCAAGGGTCCCGGGTTCGATTCCCTGTGGAGACACAGTTTTTAATTGTGTTTTCAGTCTGGATCTGTGAGACGATAAATATCGTAAGTCTTCAGAATGTGGCAACTTGTTATTGGGTGCGTGTTAAATAAATATTTGACATAGTACCTGTTACTTGCCCGAGAATCAATAATAAATAATAATAATAAAACTGATATGATATGTTTTGAATGCTTTAGTTGATAATTTGATTAATGAACTCGTGCAATGGTAATTTTCAAAATAAATCGATATAGCGCAGAGTATTTTTGGTAGCGGTAATCCAAAAACAGCTAGAAGACACGTTGTATGTTTGGTAAAAAAAAAATAATAATCCAGGATTCCACAAAGGTTCGTTAGTTAGCGCGCCTTTGACAAAAACTTTAGTATTTCCACAGTGAACTTTCTGTGAATTGTGTAAAGGGACAAAAAAAAAACAACATCAGAAACAAGCTAAAACAATGCTCACAGACAATTATTTTTAATTGTGTATTTTGATGAACGTAGTACGCTTTTATTCCGACTAAATATTTAGCAAATTTATATGGAGAATGTTTATTTATTTATCTTTTAGACACTCACGGTTAACAGTTTAATTGTAAGAGCCAATTTTTTTATAACCATCCAGCAATTTCTGATTGTATTGAATATAGATTTAGAAAATTTGAATAATTTATAGAATGACTTGATAATGAAGTTGGCTACAACCCACTCCTTGTTTCTGATTGTATTGAATAAAGATTTAGATTAGATTAAGATCGAGTTACTACTGATTTATTTTTAATATTAAGACAAGATACGGACTTGTTAACTTTATTTCTACCCAAATTAGTACGAATCAATTGTGCAATTGCAAAAAAAAGGCATTTTGAATGCTTTCAAAGTGTTTCACTCTAAAGCTTATGAGCTCAAAAAGATTTGAGGAACAGATAATGATCCGCTGAGTGTTCTAAGATTTATCAATGATAGATTTTTCTGAAAAATTGGCAACGTACAAATAAAATTTGAAAAATATGGTATATGTATGTAAATCACATGAGTATCGGGACTTAATCCAGCCAACCTCTGATTTCATTTTACATATTTACTCTGCTGGTAAATATGTAAAATGAAATCAGTCTGCTGGTAACAAAACAATGAATACTTATTCCTGTCTAATGTAATGAATTGCAAAGATATTAAAATTTCCAAATCCTTCCCTCGTACGACACGACAATTGATAAAATATATTTTATGTACCTAATAAGTCCTTTAAAACTACTCATTCAATTTACACTTCTCTACTAACTCTGAGTTTGCGCAATCGGAATTGAACCAAAAGGGCTAATGACTTGGTTTTTATACCTCACCGCACGCGCTCAATTACCCTCTTTGTGCGGTCTGCCTAAACTTTATTTAATTTGGAGCGATAGCCTTTTTTTCGTCCGCTTGAATACTTAATCCCTCGGCCGGTGATGAGTGTAGGGACTTAAAGTATTCATCAAAAAGGTCATAATTTATTTAGAAGGGACGTCATACATGATAAAATGAAAAAGGTACATTATGAAAATCGACCCGACATGTGAACCCTGAGGTATGCCAAATTTTTCAGTGTCGCGTCCGACAAGCGGAGTTATTTATATCTGAATAATAAAAGTTGTGTGCTTTTTTAATGCTTTTGTTGTGAAAATAAAAAACCCTTTGCGTCACAATGTGGTGCCGTCTTGTACATTTTAATATCATAAACTTGGTAGATCATAATATCGAATAATTATAATTCTTCTTCTTCTTCTTTTATTAGATCGTAGATCTGTTCTTTCAGAGAAAGCTATTCCTGTGAAGCTGAAGTCCAGCTATTCCTCCACCTCTTCGGTGCTCTTCCGGGGAGGCGATGCCCTGGTGGTATTTTGTTTGCCGCTATGGATGGGATAATAATTATAATTAAGGATGTTTTTTCTTCAGAGAATACAACGTATGTAAATTTGATGGCTTGACCATTTTTAAGCGTATTTTTCCATGATGAACATACACAATATTATGACATCAAAAATCAATATTAAGACCATGCAAGTTGTTCTAAATTCAAACTTTACATGGAAAATTTGTAGGTAGGTACTTCATGAAAATTATATATTTGTTATTTTTTTTATAAACAACATTTTTTTTTTACATCGAGAATGCGTGAATGTAATTCATACATACATACCATCACGCCATGTCCCTCACGGGGTAGGCAGAGAGAACCGAACGCCACATTTTTCTATCTTGACACACATTCATCGCCTCATCAACAGTCATACATCGTCTTATACATGTTCGTCTGTTGTTCATGCTTCTTACATTTCCATCTTTCAAAATATCGTTTACATGGTCGTGCCATCCTTTTCTTGAATGTAATTCAATGTAAATAATGTAATTTTTGTATTTTTTCTAAATAAAAATGTAAAATATCATGTTTCTGGAGTTTGAGTTAATTTTGAAAATGTTTATATTTGCTAAACAGGTCAGATTTCCTTCAAAATTCATATGAGATAAATGAGAGTAAAACGTTTTGCAAGATTAATGTAGGGAACGACTGTTAAGAACAAGTGGATGAATATTTGTAATTGAGCGACGTATTTCAGCGTAATAGTAAAACGGTAAAATATATTGAACGTAGAGTCACAGTTTAGAATTGAGTAAATAGTGCACTGATTCCGGTTATATGTGATCCTATAATATCTAAGGAAGCTAAGTTAGCTATACACAATGCGAAAATTATCCCAAGTATGCGAGTGAAAACTGAAAATTGCAGAAAACGCATGGAAATAGAATAACTGCCGTTGGAATGAGGTCCTCAGAGAAATATGTAATAATACGATGTATGATTGAATAAATAAAGTAAGCACAAGAATAGAACGTAAGTTGGAAAAAGACACCATATGCAAGATAAAAAAATAATATGTCCTGAGGTGGTTCGGCCACATAGAAAGAATGTATGAGGAACGGTTGACTATACGAGACCAAAAAATGCGGAACAAGAGAAAGAGGTAGTACCTTGTAAAGATCACTTGAATGGGATTGTGAAAGATGTAATTGTTCTTCCCCCACCACCACCCGTTCTGCTTATGGGGACTAATAACGGCCCCTTGCAAAACTCTGAAAGAACACAAAGAACATATGAAGAGTCCGGAGAACTCTAAAACCTTGCAGACACTGCACTTAATGTGCCAAAGAGAGCTAATCATGTTGAAACAACTGGCTCACTGCTCAGTGATAGTGAAGATAATAGTGCACCGAATTTAAGACAGAAAGTCTTGAAAGCCCTAAAATTGCTCTTCGTGGCTACAAGGTCCGCATGTCCAATGGGTCCAAAGAAATTCCCTCGGACATCGTCGTAGAGTTCTCGTCGGAAAGTTGACACGGAGAAGTTAGTGCATTCCCATAGGATATGCTCAGAAGTCTGTTCAGGGTTATCACAAAGCTGACATGAGGACGAATCGGATAAGTGAAAACGAAAGAGATAGCTTTTGAAACTGCCGTGTCCAGTAAGGAACTGCGTGGTCCAATAATCGGGAACAATCCACGAGGATAAAATTCGAGTCCTCACATCGGGAAGAAATAAAAATGTCAGTCTGCCCACGGAAGAAGAGGACCAGCGACGTTGCCAAGCATCTAAAAGAGAACTCCGGGCCAAGTTCTCAATCTCTCCACGAACTGTGGGTAAATTAACAGGTGGGAGAGAAGCACCACCCAAAATTGAGCTTCGGCCTCTATACAGGTTGTGAATAGAAGCTCGTCGCTGTGTTTCCAGATCAAGGGGAGCCATACCTGTGAGAATAGAAAGTGTGTCAGTAGCGCAGGTTCTGTAAGCCTTTGCTAAAGCTATTAGTGCGAAGCGCTGTCCAGAAAGCAGCAGACGTCTAATGTATTGGGTTTCACAACGATGAGCCCAACAAGGAGCGGCATAACACATAATACTCAGAAAGGTAGCGTTGTAAAACAGTCTTGCTACTGGAAATTTAAGGCCCCAACTAGCTCGAGCAAGACGTGAAATCTTTTGAAAGGCTATTTTTGCACTATCGGATACAGCACGAACATGGTATTGGAAAGTAAGGCCTCTATCTAGTGTAACACCCAAAACTTTGACCCTATCCTTAAATATTACATGCGTATTGATAAATTTGATGGAGGGAGGACTTTTCATTATGCCTTTTAACACTAACCCATATGTCTTCTTAGGTGCGAAATTGAGTCTATGACTTATACCCCAATCTGCAACAGAAGAAAGTAACTGAGTAGCTGCGCGCTCAATAAGTGCTCGGGTGTTACCTTGAATAAGGATTGTAGCATCATCGGCATATGCCAAAATACTGCAGCCCGTAGGCGTTGAAAGTGATAGAAGGTCGTCGAACAAGATGTTCCATAACAGTGGACCCAGAACAGAACCCTGAGGGCACCCGATGCTAATTGGTCGCCAGTGCAAATCCTGTCCCCCGGGCATGGCCACATGTCTATTAGTAAAATAGCTCTTCACTATTTTATATATGTTGCTAGGAACCTTACGGTCTCAAAGTTTTTTTAAAATTAGAGGCCACCAGGCATTGTCGAATGCTCCCGCAATATCAAGAGATATAGAGATAACATATTTACTTATGTTATCTCTATATCTGAAAGATGTAATTATCAGAAGTGAAGATATTACGAGAGCATGTAAGAGGCAATGTTTGGATTAATTGAAAGGAAAAAAGAATATCTTTCTGCTTACCCTTATAAGGAAAAGGCGTGGTGGTAAAAAAAAAACAAAAAAAAAATACTTGTTACTAGCATAATATTCCTAGAAAATGAAATCTCATGTCGCCCGGTTTCTGGAAACTGATAAGATAAAATTTTTCCTAAGATTCACATAAGATATAGAAAATTATGTAAATATAATAAGATTAAGTAATAATTTAACGAAAAACAAAGCAAATTTAACAATAATAATGTTAATATATTACCTTCAGTCAGAATAGCCAAAATTGTTCCGTAGGTACTCCGTAATTGTTCCGTAATTTTCAGCAATTGTATGAAATGAGTTTGTTTAATTATTTTTTTATTCAAATATTTTATTATGCAAATTTGATATTTCTTCAATGCCATTTTATGAAAGTGATGTGCCTTTTTACCTATTTGAAAATGAAATTTTCAAATTATTTTTCCTGATCTTGAGGTCACATTGAAATATTTGACAATTAAACAATATTAAGGAGCACTATTCAGATATCTTTCAAAATATAATGGGGTCTAAGTGATATACAAATTTGCAAAATTTGGAATGAATCGAATGAGTACTAAAGTCTAATTGGTAGCAAAAAAAGGCATAATTGGTAAACGTTGCGCAAGCGCATAAAGTGATCACGTAAACCAGCCGATGACAGGTCGTAAGCCCTGTAGGTGCCTTGATTTCCCGGTTCTCCTACAGTAAATATTCAAACTTTGTCTCTATTGAGATAATTAAAAATCTGTTAAAAAATACCTTTGACTCCCGACAAGGAAAAAATCCAATGTTTGCGTATATGCAATAATAAAAATATTCGATTACTTACACATTGGTACAAGTAGGTAAATAAGACAAAAATGACCTTATATGTCTGGCGCAATTCAGGGGTGACTTCTATGCGAAAAATGCATTTGTCACCTCAGGTATAAAAATTGTTGCTCTCATTATTTACAAAAAACCAATTCTCTCAATAGATGGCGTTACAACAAAAATAAATAAAAAATAATAAGAATGTTGTTCATAATTTCACACATAGATGGCTGTAGTAAAAATTCCTTATTTTCAAGCGAAAATAATTTCAGTATTACAATATATAAAACTTAAACTTTCAAAATTGAATAGATAGGGATCTCATTAAAAAAAAGGCATAATTGGTGAACGTTGCGCAAGCGCATATAGTGATCACGTAATCCAGCCTTATTTAAAAATATAACAATGTGTTGCTCAGTTGTTGAGAAACGACATTAATTGTTTTTATTTTCAAAATGAAATTGTTAAAATGACATAAAAATGAAAATAATGAAACAAAAAATATTATAAATATGGAATGCATGAAATGATTTAAAATAATAAGTAAGTACTGGATGACATGAGTAGGTGAATATAAAATAAACAAAATATAAAATGATAATTATTCATTACATATATACAACATAAAAAAATGATAATTATTCATTACATATATACAACATAAAAAAATGATAATTATTCATTACATATATACAACATAAAAAAATGATAATTATTCATTACATATATACAACATAAAAAAATGATAACTATTCATTACATATATACAACATAAAAAAATGATAATTATTCATTACATATATACAACATAAAAAAATGATAATTATTCATTACATATATACAACATAAAAAAATGATAATTATTCATTACATATATACAACATAAAAAAATGATAATTATTCATTACATATATACAACCTTAAAAAAATGATAATTATTCATTACATATATACAACATAAAAAAATGATAATTATTCATTACATATATACAACATAAAAAAAGAAACGCGTACAGTTTATGAATAATATTTGCCATTGAGACAAAAGAAATACCTATACAATGTATCTATCTCGTATTTTTCTTCTTCTTTCTATTTTTGGCATGAGACAAATTCAATTTCGACTGTTGTTATTTATTCATTATTATAATTCTTAGTTGTTTTCGTTTGTTAAGAAACAGGTAAAGTTTTAATCAATTTGATTACTCCCCCAAGACAGATTGATATTCCATCTTATATTGGAATAAGTTGTTATTGGATTGATTCGGAACAAAAGATTCGTTCAACAATGAATTGAGACATTGATTAATTTTATATACCTACCTATATGTACACTTCAAAAGGATCGATACAAAAGACAAATATATTTTCGGATGGAATGAAAAAGGAGATGCGCTACTACCATTGCTATTCGATACTCATATAACTATCATATTTTATTTTTGTACATGTTGCCTCGATGTTAAATATTAAAATATATAATATACCAAATTAAGGACCCCTTTTTAAGGGGGCATATAAATCTAAACACCCTAATTTCTAATCAAATATCTTAAATATATTAAACAGTGTATTTCTAGAAAAAATACCGTAAGTGTTTTCAAAATTTCTCTAGTGAATTTTCGTCACACAATTTTGAAATTCAGCCTCAATTCCCTAAAAAAATACTTAAAATATCGAATATTTTTATTATTGCATATGCGCAAACATTGGATTTTCCCTGTCGGGAGTCAAAGATATTTTTTAACAGATTTTTAATTATCTCAATAGAGACGAAGTTGGAATATTTATTGTAGGAGAACCGTTTTAACAGATTTTATCTCTTATATATATATATTTATTGTAGGAGAACGGTTTTAACAGATCTATGCGAAAAATGCATTGTCACCTCAGATATAAGAATTGTAGCTTTCATTATTTACAAAAAACCAATTCTCTCAATAGATGGCGTAACAACAAAATAAATAAAAAATAATAAGATTGTTGTTCATAATTTCACCCATAGATGGCTGTAGTAAAAATTCCTTATTTTCAAGCGAAAAGAATTTCAGTATTACAATATATAGAACTTTCAAAATTGAATTGATAGGGATCTCATTAAAAAGGCATAATTGGTGAACGTTGCGCAAGCGCATAAAGTGATCACGTAAACCAGCCGATAACAGACCATAAGCCCTGTAGGTGCCTTGAGTTCCTGTTTCTCCTATAATAAATATTCCAACTTCGTCTCTATTGAGATAATTAAAAATTTTAAAGCTGATTGGTAACCGGAGGGGTTACCAATCGAAAGTAGTTAGTAACCAGAGTGGTTACTATTAAATATATGTGGTAACCAGAGGGGTTACCAGTAAAGAGAGTTTACTATATCCCAAGTGGATATGATTTGAAATAAGAACACAAGGACAGTGGTTTAGAGAGAAGAAGAAAGAATGGTCAAAAGAAACAATGAGTATATTGATCACAATTAATAGTTGGCTTAAAGGTAAATTTACAATTGATGAAATAACTTACAAAGGAACTTTCTCACGATGAGTAGGTATAACGAGCGAGTTAGCGGGTGTGTTCGAAGTGTCCGAATCTTCGCATGGTGAAGTACCATCGTGCTCGCGAGGTCGAGAGATGACCGGTGGTCGAGAGACGAAGTGTCGGCGAGACGGCGTGGTCGAGAACGGCGGCGTGATGTGACGAATCGAAGTGACGGAAATACGGAAATGAAGTGACGACGTGTAGAGGTGTAGACTCCCTTAAATAGTGCTGCGCTGGGGGTAGCAAGTTCAATGTCCTCGAACTTTCTAGACTTATTTATTTGAAGTGTCATACCCAGTTGAGGAGTATTGTCACTTGTTTGACGTTGCGGGCGATGAACTCGGCCTAGCGATAAACAAATGTACTTGCCGTCGCTAGGCGCGCGCTCGAAAGAAATTTCGAGATGTGGTCTGCCACATTCCTCCCCTCCAAGTGGTATCGAAGATGGCACGATACCTTGGTAGAACGTCATGGTGTGGCTGAGCTGAGGCAGTCGTTGCTGAAGATTTTTGTAGTCATTACAATTTTGGAGAGATGGTTAGACTTGTGTTAGTTGGACTGTTGCCTAGTTGCTGATGATGATTGCGACGGATCAAGATGTGATTGCTTTGGAAACAGTGTTCCCGTTCAGCCCGTTGACAATTGCAGTGTGTCGGTGAGGCTTGTTCGTACACAAAGCTGTGGAGTCCGTGGAGTCAGTGTAGTCCGTGGAGTCCGATAAACTGTGCAGTGTAATTGGCATCTAAACATTCTTGTCGAATTTGCAGAACTGTGCAGTTGGCTTGCGTTGGCGTTTTCGAAGTTTTCGTTGACTGTCGTCGTGTTGACAGCGTGTGTTGACAGTGACGTGTTGACAGCGTCGTGTTGACCGTGTCGTGTAGACGTCGTGTTGTCGTGGTTGAGCAGCTCCTTGGGTATGCGAGACTGAGTGCGAGTCATAAGCATAACACGAAGGATGGGACAGCGTCCCAACAAAATCATTCCTCGTTCAAAGACGTGCGTAGCGATGAGACGAGGTGAGTTTTTGTGTGCTCGAGATGTGTGCGTGCGTTCATATTTGGGTGTCCGACAGCTCTGGAGTAGTTCTCCAGCGTTGAAGTTGCGGCGTGTCTATTGCGTTAGACAGCTTTGGAGTATGTAGTTCTCCAGTGGGGCCTGTGTGTGCATTCTTTGCTGCGCATCAAGTGAGTCTGATGTCTTTGGGAATACGTGCCAGTATAGCGAGTGCTTGTGCATTCTTTGCCGCGCATCAAGTGAGTCTGATGTCTTTGGGAATACGTGCCAGTATAGCGAGTTGTAGCGTGTCGGTGTTGCTCTTGGTTGCTGATGAAAACCATTTGTTGCTGAAGTTGTCCATTTTGATTTGGTGCCGTTGCCAATGTTGTTCATCTTGATTTGGTGCCGTTGACAATGTTTGCCATCTTGATTTATCGATGTTGATAATGTCGCTTTCCATCTTGGTTTGATGCTGATGATGATGATAACGTTGATCATCTTGCTTCTATAGTTGTACATAGTAACAGCAGTTGACAGTTGTAAATTTTAAATTTTCATAATATAAACATTTACAATTGTAGCAAGCGAATAAATAAAATATTGTTGGTTGCATGTTGCAAAAATATAATATGTAGGTACAATGATAAGTATTTGTTAATAATAATTAAGTTGATTACAATATATTTTAGAAGTGAAGATAAATTTAAGTATCTAATTAGGTATACAATGCAACAAAAAAATAATATGAATTTCAGCAAAGTCCAAAAATGTTTAAAATATTCTATTTGTAATAGGTAAATATTGAAATGTGTCTAAGTACAAAAATGCTTTGCAAGTTTCAAAGTATAAAAGGTATTTAAAGCAAAATTACAAAGTATGAAATAGGTAAGTTAAGTATTTCACGAAATTAGTACCTATTTGATATATTAAATAGTGATAATTTAATTAATTATTTGCGAGCTCTTTTGATATAAAAATATATTTCTGATTGCAATGAATTTAAATAACGTACGTAAATATCTTGTTAGCAAAAACTTAGATTGTCGCTCGGTAGATGGTGTTTATTGAAAACTTAATTTTTCTACCGCTAGTTGAAATTAAGATAGATTAGTCACGAGCTGTGTTCGCGTTGTTTACATATTAAAAATAACAAAATTGAAGTTTTATCGTTTAAAACCGAAAACTTTCTATCGATATTTGTTTTAACAGTGAAATTTATATATCTAGTTCAATTAAATGTTCTGTATCACGCGTAAATCTGTATTTAAAATATAAAATTAATAATTTTTGTCACTTCAGTATTATTGTTGTGCGTGAGAATTTTTTGTCGCGATGTATGTGAAAAATAATTTTAGTTCCGTGAATTATGTGAAAAGAATATAACTAAATTCGGAAGTGCGGTTTTGCTTATGTATATCGCGATTGTCGGAGTATTTTTTTTACTTAAAGCAGTGCCGTACAGAAAATTTTTTAACAGTGTTTGTTTGTGTGAAATTATAAAGTGGGTACCAATATATACCTTTGTTTACAATCTCAGAATAAAATGAATGTGTACTATGCATGTGTTATTTGAATGCAACATTTATGACAAAGAATAACTAAAAACCGAGAAACGCGGGTGATTTTTAAACGCGATTGCATAGAATTAAGCGCGATTGTTTCGCGGGTGTAGTGTAGTGTACCCATCGTGAGAGATTCAAAAACCAATTCGTTCTTTTTCAAAGCTAGGAAAAGAAAAGGAGTGATCTGAGGAAAATCGGTAAGTGTTGTTTAATGTTATTGTAAGGAAAAATACCACTGTTGTGAATGCATATTTCTCGTTTTTCGACCTCGGGCCTGTACTAGATAAATACCGATGTTTTGTAAATACCAGTAGCTGTGAATCTTAGCTGTTAAGCTGTTTGGTAACGATTGTGTTCATATTCACGTTTTCAGGGTCACCAATAAAGCTGATTGGTAACCAAAGGGGTTACCAATCGAAAGTAGGTAGTAACCAGAGTGGTTACTATTAAATATAAGTGGTAACCAGAGGGGTTACCAGTAAAAAGAGTTTACTATATCCCAAGTGGATATGATTTGAAATAAGAACACAAGGACAGTGGTTTAGAGAGAAGAAGAAAGAATGGTCAAAAGAAACAATGAGTATATTGATCACAATTAATAGTTGGCTTAAAGGTAAATTTACAATTGATGAAATAACTTACAAAGGAACTTTCTCACGATGAGTAGGTATAACGAGCGAGTTAGCGGGTGTGTTCGAAGTGTCCGAATCTTCGCATGGTGAAGTACCATCGTGCTCGCGAGGTCGAGAGATGACCGGTGGTCGAGAGACGAAGTGTCGGCGAGACGGCGTGGTCGAGAACGGCGGCGTGATGTGACGAATCGAAGTGACGGAAATACGGAAATGAAGTGACGACGTGTAGAGGTGTAGACTCCCTTAAATAGTGCTGCGCTGGGGGTAGCAAGTTCAATGTCCTCGAACTTTCTAGACTTATTTATTTGAAGTGTCATACCCAGTTGAGGAGTATTGTCACTTGTTTGACGTTGCGGGCGATGAACTCGGCCTAGCGATAAACAAATGTACTTGCCGTCGCTAGGCGCGCGCTCGAAAGAAATTTCGAGATGTGGTCTGCCACAATTTGTTAAAAAAAACTTAAAATATCCTTTTTCAAAGTATTTTCTATAAATTACTCCATAACTATGTGTCATAGAGAAATAAATATATTTTTTATGCTTAAAGAGTGCATCAAATCAAAGTGAATGATCGATAATTTTTTTTCATTTCGAGTAAGGTTTGTTCTTAAAATTTAAAAAATCAACAAATTTCCAATCATTTAAATCACGTATAAACCTTTTATAACGCACGCGATAGTTACCCTTACTAACACGTAACTTCATAGTGCATTAGGCGGTTTTAATATATCATGTTTTCAGTCACTAGATTTAGCGTTATATGCCTATAAGTATAGTTACCCTTACTAACACGTAACTTCATAGTGCATTAGGCGGTTTTAATATATCATGTTTTCAGTCACTAGATTTAGCGTTATATGCCTATAAGTATAGTTACCCTTACTAACACGTAACTTCATAGTGCATTAGGCGGTTTTAATATATCATGTTTTCAGTCACTAGATTTAGCGTTATATGCCTATAAGTATAGTTACCCTTACTAACACGTAACTTCATAATGCATTAGGCGGTTTGAATATAATATAATGTTTTCAGTCACTAGATTTATATGTCCTCTTAAGCAAACTGCTGACACGGAGGAGTTTGAAATTATTGGTAGGTATAGAGTTTTTAAGGAGTAAAGAAAGCATAATATGCGATATTCACGTGATAATTTTTGATGTCAAAAAAACCTTCTACCCACTTTATCCTTTCCTCAAATCCCTCGTCCTCTCCCACCACCTTTTTTCTGGCCTTTTTTTCCTATTTTATTTAAAATAATTATTGTGTTTATATGCTTATAATAATATATTACTTTTTAAGAAGGCGACTGCTGCCAACGTACCTATTTTTCAATTTGACATACCTACCATAATTATTTCTAATCAAATCGTTTTGAAAAAAATAATTTAGATAGTTTGTGTATAAATAAAGAAAAATATAGGTACCTTAACTTTTTGATAATGTTCTGTATAAATTCTTGTAGAAAAATAATAGCATACCCCGAATTTCATAGTTTTTAATAAAAAATATATTGCGTAGAGCAATATATTTTTTTTTAAATTAAAGAAAACAAAAATATCGGGAAAAATATGTGGTGACGTTGAATAAATGCTTCAGGTTTAATAAAGAAACCAAAAAATATTTATTTTCAATTCAGCGCCATTGCGAAATAAACGTTTTTTTTTTTGTTTATTTACTTAACCTGATGCATTAATGCAACGTCACAACATGTTTTTTTCAGATATTTTGTTCTTCTTCAATTGAAAAAAATATATATTGCTCTATATCTTGTAGTTTTTTTAGAAATATAATGTCAAAAATTGAGGTAAGCTTATTATTTTTATACAAGAATATATACAGAACATAATTATAAAATTAAGGGATATATATTTATTTATCAATATCCAAACTAAGTTATTTTTATCAAAATTATTCGTTTTTTAGTAATGATGCAATATCAAATTGAAAACTTTTTATTAGTTTCCTAATCAATACTAACTAACATTATATACCTATTTTTGAAAAAAAACTGTTGGTTTTCTAATAATTACATTAATTTAAACATTAAATGATGTACCTATAATGTGTACTGCCGTAGCATATTGGTAAGTCGTTTGAATTTATTCCCGGCGTCTTGACTTTGATACCCGGTAAAGAATAAAAAGCGTATTTCTTTTTTTTTCTAAAACGAAATGATTGCTCTCTTTTACATAAATTGTGGATTTTTTTTACATAAAAATGGATTTAATTCTGCAGACCAATAAAAATTAAAATGAAAATTTAAAACAAAAAAATATTCAACAGAACTGCCACATTAAACTATAATTAACCATATTTTAATACACTAGTGATTTTATTTTTGTCATTATAATCTTATTTATATCTCTTTATTTTATTCAATCTTCAAAAGAGTAAAAAATGAATTAATTTGACATTTTATTTATAATTAATTGTATTTTTATTTTATTTATTTCAAGAGTTTTCAGCTTCAATTGAAAATTGTGAATAGAAGTGTCTACTGGTTATTTAAAAATAGAATAAATTAATTAGTTTTATGCGAATAATAATACATGTAATATTTTTTTCCTATTTTTCGTATTTTTTTTTAATAAATATGTCCTTATAACAAGTACACACACAACCTCATATTATATTCCCTAAACTGAGCATAAATGCTTGAGCTAAAGGAGAAATAAATCGGTCGTGGCAGGATTCGAACTCGCGACCACTGGATTAATTACCCAGAGCGCTAATCACTCAGCCATCACCCATCTAATATATAAAATGTAAGTAGGTACCTATTTTATTTTCTCTTAAAAAATATATTTTCAAATGGTATTTTGCGCGAAACTGGTAGTTTTCGTCGAAAAGATTTATTTTATCATATAAAAAAATATTCTGTCAATTATTATAGGTTAACAAATAAGTTCATTTTTAAAAAAAGTAAGATCATTTTCTTAATTTAACTTTTTATGAAAAGAGAAGTATCATTCACTCTAGCAATTTTCTTCAAAATTATAATTTTTTCGTATCTGTATTTTTTAATATTTGTATCGATTTATTTAAATACATAAAAACATCTGTCTCTTCTCATACGTACCCAACTTCAAATCCATGTCTTAACTTAAACTTGAGAACTTGGTATAGTATATTTTTATAAAACAATATTACTTTTGAACTAATACCCCATTGGCGCAGAGTTCACTCAAAACTCGTTGTAACAGGAGTAGAATATTAATTAAACACTAAAGTTTGTACTAAAGATCTTATTCACCACACATCCGAAACAAATATGAAAATCCTGAAGCGTCAGGAATACTTTCAAAATTTATACGTTACGAGATTTTTTCAGTTTTACCGAACGCGAGAGCAACGTCCCAACCCCACAGCGTCCGGAGATAAACTGAATTCTGAATATTCTCTCAACACGGTCCAGACCCATAACACCATAAATAGGACCAGCCTACCTTGTTATTCAAACTAGGTGAAAATTTCAGCGAGTCGGTTTAAATCTCCTACGGATCTCTGCTCTCCTAGTACATGTTGTGAATTTTCTCATTAAAACGACGAGCAAAAAATTTATTTCATACTATTTAGACATCGCGCCACAATTTTCTATCTTCATATGAATTATTCACTTCATGAAATTTCACTTAATTTTTAATTTTAATATTACATTTTACCCTCTACGAAAATTTCAAGACATAAAAATCGCGTCTTCCATTTAAGTACAGTTGAATAAATTGTCATGATATCTTTAAATTCAAAATTCTGAGTATAAAAGTTTTGTAGGCCTATAACTTTCTATATATTCTGAAATTACAGGCTCTGTGCATTGAGCATCCCCCCTAGACAATGTGTCATTTAGCCCAAGAAAAGATAACTCAATGTATGAAAGTGACAGTTGTCACGTGACTGGCAACTGTCACTTCCATACATTGAGTTATCTTTTCTTGTTTCTTTTCTCGAGCTAAATGACACACACGTTATCCAAGGGGGCAGATCAGAAGCTATAAGGGGGGGAACACACATAGACACACCGAATTCATAGTAAATAAGACATAGATGGCTGTAGTAAAAATTCACACAAAAAATCCAATGTTTGCGCATATGCAATAATAAAAATATTCGATTACTTACACATTGGTACAAGTAGGTAAATAATACAAAAATGACCTTATAAGTCTGGCGCAATTCAGGGGTGACTTCTATGCGAAAAATGCATTTGTCACCTCAGGTATAAGAATTGTTGCTCTCATTATTTACAAAAAACCAATTCTCTCAATAGATGGCGTTACAACAAAAATAAATAAAAAATAATAAGAATGTTGTTCATAATTTCACACATAGACGGCTGTAGTAAAAATTCCTTATTTTCAAGCGAAAAGAATTTCAGTATTACAATATATAGAACTTTCAAAATTGAATTGATAGGGATCTCATTAAAAAGGCATAATTGGTGAACGTTGCGCAAGCGCATAAAGTGATCACGAAAACCAGCCGATGACAGGTCGTAAGCCCTGTAGGTGCCTTGATTTCCCGGTTCTCCTACAATAAATATTCCAACTTCGTCTCTATTGAGATAATTAAAAATCTGTATTAAATATATTGTCAATTTTAAATTATCGATTCCCTTTGAACAAATTAATTATAATTCTTTAATGTGTACACTTAACTTAAAAACACTATCAAGTAGAAGGACAATCAGTGATTTGATGATTTTATAAAAGATTTTAAATGGCTGGTTGGACGTCCTTGATTTAACGTCTCATTTCATTAAAATGTTCCTATTACCCGTACACGACAAACACAGGCTTCACTATTTTTTATAATAAAATCTAGTAATAATTATTATTTTCGCAAATTGAAATTTGGTACAAATATATTTTTTGTTTTAACCACTGTGAATACTTGGTGTCTAACCGGTCTGTCCTGAGGAGGGAGCGGTCAGCTCCGAAAACCGGTCACCAAGTATTCACAGTGGTTAAAACAATAAATATATTTGTACCAAATTTCAATTTGCGAAAATATTTAAAATGTGCCACAAAGTTATAGCAACGTATGAAGAAAAAAAAATAAATAATAATTATTATTATATTCACTCGCCTATTCTGAGATTACATAGACTTGGTAATGAGTTTGGTTCTGTTGATGTCTTTTGCTGTTCAAAATATAAATAATATATAGAAAGACTTTTAAAGATTGTTTAAATTCTGGGTTCTTCTTCTTCTTTTCCTTTAATTTTGTTTCTGCTTAATATTTTGCTTGTTTTTCTTTAATTTTATTTTTATTGTACTTCACTACTTATATATTTTATAAATTTATATTTTATCTTTATAAATATAATTCTTCTGTACGTGTGTATGTCACTGAACTCCTCCTAAACGGCTGAAACTATTTCGATGAAATTTTTTGTGTGTTTGTGTGAGTCCCTGAATGGTTTCGATTCACAAAATGGAATTTTAAACATTAATATAATAAAATGAAAATAAAATACAATATTTTTTATAACTTTAAATTATAATAGGGGGCGCTAATGTCGAATTAGCAATATTTAGTTTTTTTCATCTGACAACACTAAGATATCTGACCATGTATTGCATTTATATACGAAATGACAATCAATCTAACCTCAAAGTGTTTAGCGGCTCATCGAACAAGAAAACGTAAGTTTGCTCAGTGAATAATAACATCCATATGATTCAATTATAATTGTTACCATTATTTTTTGTTTCACAAATAGTTCGGGCAGGACAACGTCTGTCGGGACCGCTAGTATATATATATATATATATATATATATATATATATATATATATATATATATATATATATATATATATATATATATATATATATATATATATATATATATATATATATATATATATATATATATATATATATATATATATATATATATATATATATATATATATATATATATATATATATATATATATATATATATATATATATATATATATATATATATATATATATATATATATATATATATATATATATATATATATATATATATATATATATATATATATATATATATATATATATATATATATATATATATATATATATATATATATATATATATATATATATATATATATATATATATATATATATATATTTTTTTTTTCTTGATATTTTTTGTTGTTGTTATATATAGGTACCTATTTATAACTATGTATGTATGTATTTTGCTTCGTGGTTCATAAACATATGTTTTAATAAGTTGTAATTGTGTATGTAAAAGCCCATTTAGGGCGTTTATATAAACAAATAAATATATCCTACGAAGCCCCTTAGTTGGTGTTTTTTTTTACTTAAATGTTGGAACCCGTGAAAAATTTAGACCTTGCGTACAAATCTCGCGTGTCTTGGCTTGTTACTTTGTCGATATGTTAAGAGAAATAAATTCTCTTGAACAAATCGACAGTTGGATTAAGAAATTAAATTGCTTGCTTTAATAGTAATCTGAAGTATATATAGAGACCTCCTTAGAGCCAAATCCTTTGATATGTTAAGTATCTGGATGGGTGAACTATTCCCAATTGAAAGCTTGATGATGCGTTTGTTGCATTTTATTTTGTTATATTAAATAATTTACAATTTATGCTTTGATCTACTAATTTTTTTGAGGAAGTGTATAATGGTAATAATAATAATTGAGTGTTATTATTTGTAGTACTTAATTGTTATTAATATCATTAGTAAATCGGCCAGCGCCGTATAAAAATTGAACATGAAAGCGTAATAAATGAATGCAAATCATTTCTTATTTTTCATTACATCAAAACACAATGTGGTTACATAGTATCTACTACAAAATAGGGGGTGGTACACCACTATTTCCACCCTTACGTTAAGGGGGTGTGGTTGAGGGACTACCCAGGCTACCTGTGGAAAAGCGGAAACTCTAATCCCGTTTACTTTTATTGTGTTATTCCTTTTATTTCCGTTTCCGAGAAAAATTTCATCTTCTCGTGTAGGTGCCATCTAACGATGAAAAGTTGCACTACAATGAAATTGAGTTTAATATTATTATACACATACATATATTTACTGTGCACCGTATTATTTTGAGGCGATCTCTATGAATGAAACCCAGGATATCTGTGAAAAATATGATTGTAGTCAAGAATATTGAATAATATCGGTTTATATTAAAGGCACTTGTTGCAACTGATTGTCAGCCTTCGTGGCTCAGTTGGTTGTTTATCTGACTGCTGATCTAATAATCCCGGGTTCGATTCCCGTTGGCTTTTAATTGTGTTTTCAGTCTAGATCTGTGAGAAGATTAATATCGTTAGTAAGTCTCCAGAATGTGGCAACATGTTATTGGGTGCGTGTTAAATTAATATTTGACATAGTACCTGTTAGTTGCCCGAGAACTAGTATAAAAGTCAAATGAAATAAATATTCATTTACCTGGTAGATGGTAGTACCAGCAATGAGTTTTTTTTAGAGAAAGATGCATTGTTTAATAATACATATGTGATTTCTACTGATAATTTTTCGCTTGTAAAGTATTTGTTATTCATATTATTTAATGTAAAATATTTTAATTTAATTTAATGTATAGTATCTTTTTTTTCTAAATGTCATGGGGGGAAAGTCTGGTCACATCTTAAGAAATTATAAAACTCCATAAGATAATTTTAAATCGGTCGATGGCAGAGCGGTTAGCGCGCTGGGCTAGTAATCCAGTGGTCGCGAGTTCGAATCCTGACTCGACCGATTTCGTTCACTTATAGCACAAGCATTTATATGCTTATTTTAGGGAACGTAGGAAGATGTATGTATATGTACTTGTTTAACAAGGACATAAGATTTTTTTTGTAAAACAATAAAAAAGAAAAAAATTATATCCATGATATGGGTAAAAATCTATGGTTTTGATTTCACCGGTTGACCAGACTTGTCCCGCCCCCTGGTTTATTTAAGTTCATATTTTAGAGGTCAGTTACTTTTTTTACGTATATACCGAGTATTTAATTATTTCATTTCTTTTGATTATGTTATTTTATTGTTATTTTATGTGTGTATTTGTTTATGTTTGTTAGTATGTTGAAGACAATTTGTGCAGAGTTTCTCAAACATTTTTTATTAAGAAAAATATATTTTTATGATAAATTTATGTGTTTAACGGCCTATATTTTCAATGTTTTTAAAAATATAGAAAAAAGCCGAAACACCCTAACTAAATAATTTAATTTTCTATAAAAAATATGAACATTGTAGTAGTACATCTCAAACTATGAACATTGTAGCAGTACATCTCAAACTATGAACATTGTAGCAGTACATCTCAAACTATGAACATTGTAGCAGTACATCTCAAACTATGAACATTGTAGTAGTACATCTCAAACTATGAACATTGTTGTAGTACATCTCAAACTATGAACATTGTAGTAGTACATATCAAACTTTTTTTACCAATTTTTATGATAATGATGAATATGAACACATATATAAATCTACAATTTATTTATTTCACTCCCGGCGACCGTTTCGGCTTATAAGGCCATAATCAACTGGTCAACTGGTCAGTTGATTATGGCCTTTTAAGCCGAAACGGTCGTCGGTAGTAAAATAAATAAATTGTAGAATTATATATGTGTTCATATTCATCATTATCATAATGGAATTCTACAAATTAGAAGCCGTCACAATCGAAATATTGAAAAGTGCGTAACAATTTTTATAAAAATTGAATATAGTGACGACATTGTTTCATACAATTTGTATGGCAGTATACACTACACAATATTTACGGGGACTCAATAGTTTGATACTTAATCTCTAAACATACATACATACCATCATGCTGTTTTTATATTCTGGGTAGGAAAAAAGGACTGACCTCCATGCTATCCTATCCTGCCATACATGTTTTATATAGAAAACAGAATATCTAGAAATATTTATTAATTTGTGTTTAAATGTTCGTATTTTGGTACGTATTCTTCAATTATACATACAATCACCATCGACAGTTGGTTATCATGTGTTACGTGCAACTAGTAATATTAAAATATTATACACCTGCACATATGTATGTATATGCATAATTATGATGCTTAAAGAAATCTTAGATATATTTTTACATGAAGACATATTATTCTATAGACAATTGAATAAACCCTGGTTAGTTATGGAGGCTCATACTAAATCTCATAATATAATAATGGCAGAATGAAAAAGAGTCTTCTGGAAACATTCCACAGAAAGAACATAATATGTAGCGCTGACTCGAGGGAAATGATAATGTTGTATGCGGTAAGCAAAATTTCAGACGTGGAAAATATTTTTCAGCAAAAGGAGATTTTTTATACCCTTTGTTAGTATATAGGTATAACTATGTATTTTTTTTAACAAACTTTTGTACTTATTATATTTACAGAAAGACACAAATAAATAAATAAATAAACAGAGACGTAGTTGGAATATTATTGAAGAACCAGAAACTCAAGGCACCTACAGGGCTTACGACCTGTGATCGGCTGGTACCTATACGTGAGTTAAACAAGCCAAAAATGAAATAATATTTCTGGCGCAGTTCAGGGGTGACATCTGTGCGAAACAATCGTCACCTTATTTATAAGGACTGTTGCTTTCATTGTTTATAAATAAATCTCTCAGTAGATGGCGTTACAAAAAGGTTTCTTCGTTACTTCATAGATGGCAATAGTAAAAATGTCCTATTTTCAGAAAATTAGTTACTCATTCAAGGTAACTCGATAAGAATGCGTAATTGGTGAACGTTGCGTAAGCGCATAAAGTGATCACGTAAACCAGCCGATGACATGTCGCATGCCCTGTTGTATTCTTGATTTTCTGGTTCTTCTATAACATTCCAACTTCGTCTCTATCGATATGTTAAAAAGTTTGTCAAAAAAATTCAATGTTTGCAAACTACTTTACATTGAAGTGTTTGATATTTTTTTCTTGTGAGTTCCATCGTCAGAACTCGATGAAATTCATATGTGTGATCACCTCTGAAGCATTTCCTTCCTATTAAAAAATAAATAATTTCAATCGGACAATGTTGTGAAGAGTTCTTATCGCCGAAGTGCAAAATGAAGAGTTTGGTGAGTTTCTCATGGATCCCGTGATCAATATCTTGACCAAATTGAAATGGGATCGATCGGAAGATACTCCCTTTCTAATGAAAAAAGAATAATTGAAATCGGTTAAAGTGGTAAAAATAAATCGCTGAACATTCAGGTGGTATTGATAACTTCCTTCGTTTTTATAAATTCGTTTAAAAAACTAACATTTAACAAAATGTGATTTAATTTGTTTATTTAAAATAATTAACGGTATATTGGACACCCCTGACCTAGTTGAAATGATAAAATTCAGAGTACCTACAAGGTTTGCTTCACGTCAAAATGCACCTTTTCATATAGAGAATCTTCGAAATAACTTTATTATTAACTCACCAATTCATAGATTGCACCGCCTTGGAAACCAATATAGTGCTGTTGATATATTTAATGTACACACTATAGATGGTTTCAAAAGGATGCTTAACGTATATTATAATTTTTGATTTTTATTTTATTATTGTTGTTTAAATTGAATATGTAATACTGTTTATTTTTTTTTCTTCTTTTATGTCTAGTTTTTTTTTTATCATTTACCTCTATTTTCTTTTATTATGTTGTATTATGTTGTTTTATATTGTTCTTCCTTTAACTACTTACGTTGTTTTATTATGTACCTATATAATCAATGTATTTACACTTATTGTTGTTTTGTTGTGCCTACATTGTTCTATTTATCCTGTATTTTTTTGTAAATGCCCTATTAGGGCGTATATATAATAAATAAATAAATAAATAAATAAATAAATAAATTAATAAATAAATAAATAAATAAATAAATAAATAAATAAATAAATAAATAAATAAATAAATAAATAAATAAATAAATAAATAAATAAATAAATAAATAAATAAATAAATAAATAAATAAATAAATAAATAAATAAATAAATAAATAAATAAATAAAATGTTGGAGCATTTTTATCGTCTAAAAAATGACTTACAAATTAGTTAGATAGTTTTCTTTGGTTACGAAACTGTATAAAATGTGCGGTGTTATGTTTACGCAGGTGTTTTTTTTTTTTACTTAAGAGGGCATATAAACCTAAACACCCCAATTTCAAATCAAATTCCTAAAATATGGTAAACAGAGATAAATTGTTATTAAAATTGTCCTAACTTAAAACATGAATTACTCCTAGTTAGATAGACATAGATTTATTGGAGGAACTAAGAATGGCAATTATTCGAATCACATTTTTTCGAAAAACAATTTTCCGAACACAAAATTATCAGAATTTACAATTGTTCGAATTTTTATGACGTCATGTTGGTAGTATAGTGAGAGGAATAAACCATAGATTTTTATTATAATATACTAGATGTCGTAGTTAGCAAATTTTGTATGAATCGAAAACAAATGACTCACTTTTTGCACGGAGTACTACATCTACATAGTATATTATTATGTATAATAAAAATCTATGGAATAAACAACATGGCGACGCACCGCGCTGTCAGAATCCTAGGATGTACACCTATTTTTTAAACCTATACCTACAAAACTTTGGTAAAAATAGGTTGGTTAGGAAACACTGCACTGGACCATCGAGTGTCTGGCAAAAGATCCAGAGGGCGTCCCAAAAAACGATGGAAAGACCTGGTAGCTGAGAACATGCAGGAATGTGATGTCTCTGAGGACGATGCTCAGGATAGGGCGAAGTGGAGGAGCGCAGTGAGGAGAGCGGACTCCATCACCATGTGGGATACAAGCTAAGGAAGAGAGAGAGAGGTTGGTTAGGTTTGTTTGTAGTTATAATTGCGACTGGCGTGAGCCAGTTGCATTATATATTAAAAAAAGTAATTATAATATTAAAATAAAATAACTAAATTGGTGAGAATACTAGATAAACATAAACTGGTGTACAAACTAGGCTATCCCGCGCTGTCAAACATCAGTTATTAAAAATGTGCAAACATACGTACCCAACAATGATACAACAAGTAATAATAGTCTTCATCGAATATATTTTACTGGCAACAAATATGTCAAAGGAGGCAACATAATGACACAAAAATATATTAAATTCGGTTAATTGGTTTTCCAACAAATGTTAGTTCGGATAATTTGCTTTCGGACAATTGTCATTCTGATAACTGATTTTCGAAAAAATGGTTATTGGTACAATTGCGCATTCGAACAATTGTGTTTCGAAGAATTTTCATGCAATCTTATTATACTTAGTGTGTTTCTAAAAAATAAAAGAATAAGTGTTTCTCAATAACATTTCTCTAGTGAATGTTCGTCACACAATTTTAAAATTCAGACTAAATTCCTCTAAAAGATTATTAAAAATATCCTTTATTACACCATTTTTTTAATTACTCCATAACTATGTGTCGTAGAGAAGTAATGCTTGTATATTCTAAAAGATTGCGTAAAATCAAAGTGAATGACCTGTTAAGTTTTTTCATTTCAAGTAAGGTTTGTTCTTTAAATGCAAAAAATCTAAAAATTTTGGATTTCCGATAATTTAAATCACGTATAAACCTTTTTTTAACACACGCGATAGTTACCCTTACTATCGCGTAACTTCATAGTGCATTAGGCGGTTTTAATATATCATGTTTTAATATATATCATGTTATAAGTATAGTTACCCTTACTAACACGTAACTTCATAGTGTATTAGGCGGTTTTAATAATCATGTTTTCAGTCACTAGATTTAGCGTTATATGCCTATAAGTATAGTTATTCTTACTAACACGTAACTTCATAGTGCATTAGGCGGGTTTAATATATCATGTTTTCAGTCACTAGATTAAGCGTTATATGTCATCTCAACAAAATGTCGGAGAATTTTTACTATGTCTAACAAATAATGACTTACAAATTAGTTAGATAGTTTTCTTTGGTTACGAAACCGTATTAAATATGCGCTGCTATGTTCAAGCAGGTGTTTTTTCTTTACTTAAAAGTAAGGTTCTTTTCTTGATATAGGTATCTCGTAAACTATGCTGATATAAAATTTAAACTGTCCTATGAATATTTAACTTTTTAACTTGGTGATAAAATGTTTTTTTACGCTCCGAGGAAATTTATACCCTCTCTGTCTCGATCAATAATATATTATATACTAGTACATAGTCACAGAGAGGGCAGAGTAGGCACCTACCTATAATATTTCTTTTTAGTCCTCTAGTCTAAAACATTTTAGCGAAATTACTCAGACCTGGCAACACAGCCGTCTGAATAAAGCATCCTGGCAATATTTAGCTAATGGCAACGTTGAGACGTTTAAATGAAATTATCTATATGACGTTTAAAGGTAAAATAACCCTATTTGTCTTTTGCCTAGTGAGGGGTCTTCAACAAAAAATATTGATGCGTGGAAAGATTTGAAAATAGATGAATATGGACTTGTATCAAGTACATATAAGCCTCCATACATTCCCTAAATTTAGAAAGGAAATCGGTCGTGCAGGATTCGAACCCGCGACTACTGGATTACAAACCCAGTGCGTTAACCGCTCTGCCACCACCCATCTAAATGAGTTTTGTGTATACATTTATTTAACTTCTAGTGTCAATAATGATATTAATAAACACTTCCTTGCACCCCACGCAAGTGTCGAATATATTGCAATATCGCAATTTCTTCCTACAAACCAGTGTTTCCAGCCCAGAGAAGCAATATTAGCGTGAGAAATCAATTTATGTAAATAAATTTCTCCTCTGCTGGGGATCGCACTCAGGACGCCCGCACAGAAATCAAACGGCTTACTAATTGTGCCTGGATTTTTGCATATGATTTTTAATTTCCCGACCAGATAATATTCTGAAACATCCAGAATTTTTGTATTCCCGATGAGAATGAACGCTGTTTTCAGTTTGATTCCCTTGATATTTTGATATAATTGATATGGGTAAACATGGATTGTTTTGATTCCACCGGTTGACCAGACTTACATACCTGCCCCCTAGACAACGTGTCATTTAGCTCAAGAAAAGAAAACTCAATGTATGGAAGTGACAGTTGTCACGTGACTGGCAGCTGTCACTTCCATACATTGAGTTATCTTTTCTTGTTTCTTTTCTTGAGCTAAATGACACATTGTCTAGGGAAGCTGGTCTAATTGTTTAAGTAACATTTATATCGTTTTTTTTTTGTATAAAACAACTGCGTTTGTCATTATGTGTTTGACATGAGCAGTATCAATCTATAAAATCAACGGACTGACGTGAAATATTTTTTTTAATTCTGCGTTTCGATGTGAAGATAATTTGAATAGTGTGTCCTCATTTTTTTTTATTTAGGTACTTGTATCCAAGAATGGATAAAAACAGGCTGAAGAAGAAGAAGAAGGTACTTGTGATCCGATATACCTACACTGTCCTTACTTTATGTAAAATTGTCGACCTGTAAATATAAGCCAGCCTTAGTGAGGTCGATAAATAATCAGATAATATTGCCAATATAAATCGGAAGCGATTTTAAAATTCATAAATGTAATACTAGACAAATGCAAAACAATTACATTTAGGTATATGGGAATAAAGAACTTCAATTGTCTCCCAGATGAAATAAAAGAGATTAATGATTTTAAAAGTTTCAAACAATGACTGAAAAATATTATTCAACAATTTCCAATAGAAGGTCAGAGATTATCTAAAGTAATAAAGCAATCAAAATGTTAGTGTGTGTGTGTGTGTATGTGTGTGTGTGTGTGTGTGTTTGTCTCACGCCTTCTGAAAAACCAAGAGCATCTAAAAATCTAATTTATGTGCGAACGTGTACCAGTATACCTGATGCAGTGTCACGCTAAAAATAATGCGATAAAAATGCTGAATTTTAAAAATATTTCAATAATTATTTTTTTCATACAAAATTTTCCAAGTCGTATCTGTCAAAAAAGTGTACATTTTGCACGCAAATATCTGTTAGTTTAAAAGTTAGAAGTACGTATTTACACGAAAAAAATATATTTTCAAGTATATCTTAGCGTTTAAGTGAAAAACATGGTGAATATTTTGTATAATTACAATGTTTAACTTATTTTTAAAGTAAGCGTTTTGTACATAAACGCCGCCATTTTAATATCTTTTCATACAATATTTCATTTTCCTACCGAATGAATATGTTCTTGAAAATAATAAACCTTTGAAATAAATGTAATTATGAAATAATAAAATGAAACACAAGACATTACAGCGAGTTTTAAGACATATATTGTAAAAATGTGTTTATTATTAGTAAAGATATAGGCATAATAAAATTGCATAATTTGTATATAATATTTTATTTTTCTGACAATTTTCATTTTTATGGCATCGAACAAACCAATGTAGGTACCTACATATTCAAAAAAGTCTCAAACCATTTGATATTTTTAACGTATTGGAATGGTTACTATGGTAACGGAAAGATTCTGATATTCAAATAAAATTAGTTATGAATCGAATTTATTTAGAACATTGTTGTAGGTAGGTACCTACCTATTACTATTTACTTACAAATCAACAATATACTGATTTTCTATCGGAAAATTATTTTATTTGTTTATTTATGCATGTATGCGATGTACTCCTAAACCGTTTGTCCGATTAAAATGAAACTTTGGTGAATTGTCGAGCGTATGCCCGGGATGGTTTCTGGATTTAAACTTTTTTCTTATTCTTCTTCTTCTTCGTGTATTTGGTCATTTTACCTATGAAGGGGGAATATCCTGGGAAAAGAAGGTCCGACTGTTCCTCCATCTCTTCGCAGGTCTTCCAGGACGGTTTGTGGATTTAAACTTTTTTCTTCTTCTTCATCGTGTATTTGGTCATTTTACCTATGAAGGTGGACTATTCTGGGAGAAATAAATAAATAAATAAAAGTAGGTCCAATTTTCCTTCTATCTCTTCGCAGGTTTCTAGATGTAATTTTTTTCTTCTTCTTCTTCTTCTTCATCGTGTATTTGGTCATTTTACATATGAAGTTGGAGTTTTCTGGGAGAAGAAGGTCCAACTGTCCTTCCATCTCTTCACAGGTCTTCCAGGACGGGTTCTGCATATAAACTTTTTTCTTCTTTTTCTTCGTCGTGTATTTGGTCATCTAACCTATGAAGATGAACTATCCTGGGAGAAGAAGGTCCAATTTTCCTTCCAACTCTTCACAGGTTTCTGGATTTAAACTTTCTTCTTCTATTCTTCTTCTTCTTCGTCGTGTATTTGGTCATTTTACCTATGAAGTTGGAGTATCCTGAGAGAAGAAGGTCCAACTGTCCTTCCATCTCTTCGCAGATTTCTGGATTTAAACTTTTTTCTTCTTCTTCTTCTTAATCGTGTATTTGGTCATTTTACCTATGAAGGTGGACTATCCTGGGAGAAGAAGGTCCAATTTTCCTTCCATATCTTCGCAGGTATCTGGATTTAAACTTTTTTCTTCTTCTTCTTCGTGTATTTAGTCATTTTACCTTTGAAGGTGGAGTATCCTGGGAAAAGAAGGTCCTTTCATCTCTTCGCGGTTCTTCCAGGATGGTTTCTGGATTTAAACATTTCTTAAGCGACTGAAGGGACGGGATGCAATGAAGGTATGGGATGCACTAAAGGGCCTGAAGGGATGGGAGGTATAAAAGGGCCTGAAGGGACGGGAGGTACTGAAGGACCTGATTGGAAGGGACGTAATGATGGATTGAAGGGACGGGAGGTACTGAAGGGTCTGAAGCAACGGTTCATGGAGTCTAATTCTTTTTCTTCTTTATTTTTTGTAGACTTTACAGTTTTTACACAAACTATTTCCTTTAGTCTTTTTCTTCGTTTTCTTTGTTGAATTTTATACAAAACTATTTCCTATAGATTAATCTTCTTTTTTTTATGAAGACCTTTTAGTCAGTTTTTATACAATCTATTTCCAATAGTCTAATTCTTCTATTTTGTGTATGTTTTCTTATTTTATGTAGACCATTGGGATAGTTTTTTATACAAACTATTTCTTATTCTTCTCTTTTTTATTTAGACTTTTGGGTTAGTTTTAAGTCTAATAGTCTATTGTGCAGAAATATTATTAACGATATGCACACTTGATGAAAATACATAGGTATGTAAAACGAATGGGATGTGGGATGTGACGATGTAACCTGCACTAGAATCTTTTCAATACTTTTGTTTAATCAAATTTAAACCATTTATATCATCCTATTTTGAATAATTTTCGACACCTTCATATTTGATTTCGTTGACGATATTTAAAGAATGGGGGTTGTGGCCATAACTGAACTCTTCACAACGTTTATATTCAAATTAAAAACTATTTACTATAGTTTAAGTCTTCTTCTTCTTCGTTAATGTAGACTTTTGTGTCAATTTTAAGTCTATCAGTCTAATTGTGCAAAAATATAATGCACACTCGATGAAAAAATATAAAAACGAATGGGATGTGACCAACGCTAGATCTTTTCGGTACATGATTTAATCAAATTTTAACCACATTCCAACATCCAAAATCACTAAATTTTCAATAGGTACATATTACAATTTGTTTTCGATGATAATATTTAAAAATGGGGGTTGTGGCCAAACCAATATCTTTACAACGTTGATAAACAGTCATATATTTAAAACCATTTCGCATAGTCCATGCGTGCAGAAATTGTATATTATACTTCATTCACACTTTATAGCAATATATAAAAAAGAATGGGTTGTGGCCATAACTTGAACATTTTACAATGCTTAAACTCAATCAAATTTCAAACCACTTTTCATAGTCCGATATTGCAAAATAATTGGGTGACAATATTATAAAAAACGATTGCTTATTTCTTCACAATTTTACATTCTTGGCCAACGGCGGGACATAAAAGCTAGTTATTAATACAACTGCCCAATTGTTGTCTTTCGATGAAAATATAACCTAAAAAGAGACATGTATAAACCAGCTCAATAACATTGACTTCTTTCATACCCAATCTCTACTCTCGTTCAAATTTGCGATAAAGCGCCAACTTTGCACTGATAACATATCTCAAAATTCCACTCTCTAGTTAATCCTTTTTCGTTAATCCTTAAGTACATTAGAATCCCATGTTATGATTCTAGAATATAATCCTCTTTGTACTATTCCCTGTTATGTTTCAGGTGTGATACTATAATTTTGTTTTTCTCGTTTGCTATAAATTGTATGTAAAACTTTAAAAATTACTTGATATGATGTCCTATTCTTAGATTATTTATGATACAGATACCTAGTCAGCGCAATGAATGTATGCCAACTAAAACTACGAGGAAACAGTCGAATTTCTAGTATACGTACACCTACCGATACGCACACCTATGTACATAAAACGTAGACCAACCGATCTACCGCCTCACACACACATGTAAAAAAAACTTGGCATACATTTGAATTCGAAATTTGTACTACACGCGGCTTCTGTACATTATAATTCTATGGTCCTATTATTATGTACCGTAGTCTATCATTTACTTTCCATTGTTTTCAATATCATACTATGTTATTATCCAACAGTCGATTCGTTCATGAGAATTCAATTCTCTTAATGAATCAACATTATTAAGCCAAGATGCGTGTACAAAGGAAAATTTTGTATGGTGTAGTGGACTTTTTGCATGCTAATAACACCAACTAGAGGCCTCGCAGCATATATGTTCCGTTACATGGATTTACTCAGAATTCGGAGTAGAACATTTTATGTGAGTTTTGTGTGTGTGTCTGTGTGTCTGTGTGTCCGTCCGTCCCTTATAACTTTTGATTCGCTCAATTTACAGGGCCCAAATTTTCAGAATATATAAACAGTTATAGGCCTACAAAACTTTTTTACTCAGAATTGTGAATTTTTGTTTCAGTCAGGGGTTATCAACTTTTGAATTTTTACTTTATTTTTCCATATATCTCAGAAACCATAAAAGCTAGAACGCTGAAAATTGGAACAAATATAGACAAATACAAAATCCCAAATGAATTTTTTCAAAAATATTCCAGGGTTTCTCAAACATTTTTTATCAAGAAAAATATTTTTTTTATGATAAATTTATGAGTTTAACTGCCTATATTTCCATTTTTTTTTTAATATCGAAAAAAGCCGAAACACCCGAACTAGGTAATTTAATTTTCTATAAAAATATCTCCATTGTATTAGCACATCTCAAACTTATTTTGACAATTTTTATAAAAATTGAATTTAGTGACGACATTACTTCATACAATTTGTATGGCAGTCGCCTATACACAATATGTAAGAAGACTAACTTAATAGTTTGATAGGTACTTAATCTCCAAACATACATACAGAACCATCATGCTGTTTTCATATTCCGGGTAGGAAAACATGACTGACCTCCATACTGTCCTATCTTGACATACATACCAACATGCGTTAAAATTTTCAATAATTTGGATTTATAGTTTGATTCTTATTCTTCAACTATACATACTATCGCTATCGACAGTTGGATCTCATGTGTTACATGCAACTAGTATTCTACTGTACTGTTGGATATCCAAAATAAATCAAATATAATAATAAATGAAACCCGATGCAGCATTCAGATTGAAACGCCGCTCGAAAGTGTTCTGGCAAGATTGGTGTGAAAAACGCCATAATCTGCAACTTCAGGTACATTCGTTGATTCGTTAAGCGTTGAATCTGAACACAGCCTAGGGAGTAGCGAAAATTTGAGTGAAATTACAAATCTTTTGTCTCGCAGATCTGACAACACAGTCGTCTAAATAAAACATCCTCGCATTCTTTCTCTAATGGCAACACCGAGGCGTATATTTCAAATGAAATTACCTATATAAAGTATATGTATTTTTCTATTCCTTCTCGTTTCCCGCAGTCGCCCTCTACGACAATGACTCCATTTTTTCATCTTTATAGTCTATTTCCCGCCGTTCTGTCGAGTGTTGTCAGTATGGGCACAGTGCCCTCCCGACAAATAGTACTTAATGGGATAATAAAAACAATAATAAAGTATTGGAAAACGTAAAGCAGGCATTTTACCTTCGTTCAATTTATAGATAAACATGTATTTTGTGCGTTAAATAAATCGTCAATTTTCAAAATCGATATCACTTTGATGGTTAAGTACATTTTTATGAACAACTAAGGATATTTTTTAACAGATTTTTAATTATCTCAATAGAGACGAAGTTGGAATATTTATTGTAGGAGAACCGGGAAATCAAGGCACCTACAGGGCTTACGACCTGTCATCGGCTGGTTTACGTGATCACTTTATGCGCTTGCGCAACGTTCACCAATTATGCCTTTTTAATGAGATCCCTATCAATTCAATTTTGAAAGTTCTATATATTGTAATACTGAAATTCTTTTCGCTTGAAAATAAGGAATTTTTACTACAGATATAAGAATTGTAGCTTTCATTATTTACAAAAAACCAATTCTCTCAATAGATGGCGTTACAACAAAATAAATAAAAAAATAATAAGATTGTTGTTCATAATTTCACCCATAGATGGCTGTAGTAAAAATTCCTTATTTTCAAGCGACAAGAATTTCAGTATTACAATATATAGAACTTTCAAAATTGAATTGATAGGGATCTCATTAAAAAGGCATAATTGGTGAACGTTGCGCAAGCGCATAAAGTGATCACGTAAACAAGCCGATGACAGGTCGTAAGCCCTGTAGGTGCCTTGATTTCCCGGTTCTCCTACAATAAATATTCCAACTTCGTCTCTATTGAGATAATTAAAAATCTGTTAAAAAATATCATTGACTCCCGACAGGAAAAAACTCCAATGTTTGCGCATATGCAATAATAAAAATATTCAACAACTAAGGAATTCATAAACAATCTTTATTTCTTGTTTATTATTTTCTGTTCTGAATAGTAAATTCTGAATTTATTACTTAGGTCCGAATGCAGAGTCCTACCTAAATACTAAATTCTAAATACTAACCATGTTTTCATTGCACAGTCGCTCAATTAAGTTAGGAGATCACGTGGCTTCCTAACTGGAGGATGCTACGACGTTTTTCTATGAGAATTGCACTGCAGAGACCTATCTAAATACTTAGCGCATGCGCATCGGCGTAAACTAACATTTGCGAAATGTCAAAAAGTAAGGTTGATAGCGAGGAACCTTACGAGTGGTTTAATACTACAATACGAGATTTTTTAGGTGGATGATGATTTTATCGGCTTCGTTGAATATGTATTTGGTAATTTTGTCAAATCGAATACCAAACAGAGTATTCAGCGATCCATAAGAGATGCCGAAAATTTGGTGGAATTTTAAAAAAATCGTGACATCGAGCTGTCAGTGTTAAGTGTGAAGATGGTTACATATGTTTGTTTTGTTTTAGCAAAAAAACATTTTAAACTTCAAACGTCAGAAAAAAGATAGATAGCTTTCTACTTTCTAAGCCCATAGAAAGCTATCTATCTCTTTTCATCATACACAATAATGTGAAATGCTACGCCATCGACGTTAAGTTTGGCGTAGTATTTAGTATGTAGTTAGGGATGTCTCTGCAATGCAATAGCTTACTTAAGAATACTCTAAATACTCCAGTTAGGTTAGGAGTTAGTATTTAGGTACCTAGGACTGTGCATTCGGGTCATAGTGATTGATTGCATTTGGATAATTGTATATTTTTTTATGAATCAGTATGTTTTTCAAATGTTTTTGTTGTTGTAGATTTATTTGATTCACAAAACCAAATTAGAGTTCAAAGTACGAGTTTAGATTCCACAAATTGGGAGTAGGGTCTATATTAATATCCTAGATAACGGAGAACATATAGGTACACGCATTCCCTTGGAGGGATTCCATACATGACGGAACGAAGGAGAGGGTTGGAGTGAAGAATGCCAAGGATTGGGAGATTCACATATTATGGCCCACTTTTTAATCTTTCGCGAAATTCCCCGAAAATTAAATTCTTATCTGTGATAAGCAGCCGGCAGACCAATACGTATGTAATATACAGTCCAAGGAGATCATTTGACATAGGTACTTACAATTTTGGACTGCATGAAATCTGGACTTTTTCTTCTTGAAATGTTGACAATCCTTTAATGCATTTTTATGGCACATTTCTATTTCTTTCTAGGAAAAAATGTGTTTGCACATATATGTATATCAATTTAATGTATAAAACAAAAATGTATAAGTGTGATGTGTAATTGTTTTTTCTCTAAATAAACAAATAAAAATAAAAAAAATATCAAAACACGTTAAAAAATATTACTTTATAATAATAGCGACTATATAAATTGATTAAAGCTTTTAAAGATATCTTTTTGATAGAAAAAAACCCAACCGTTGTTCCCTTTCTAATCCCCGATAATTCCACCTGGACTTCTCTATGTACTTCCATTTCTGCTTCCATCGACACCTCATCCCCTACCACCTATTTATCACCAGAGTGCTTCTGCACTTCAATATATATGTACATAGGTACCTCTTCTCTCTCACCCCTAAGGTTTCCTCACCCAAACTCCACACTTACTTATTTTTATATGTACTCCTCCCCACACACTTTTGACATTTTTCACGTTTCCCTGATTAAATACGTCGGCAATCCAACATATTTACTGCCCATCACAAAATCTCAGTTTTTGTTCTATTTCGACCGACGTTACACAAACTACTCTCAAAACAATTACATTAGACGGAGTTGCTCCAACTACAATACATACTTTCAAAATTTCGATATACTTCATAAATCACAAGCAGATTTCAAAGCATACATATATGTTTGTGTAATTTAGTGAAGCATTATAACTGGCTTAGTATTTTTTTTAAGTAGGTACTATTATGATGTATTTTGTAAAAAAACTGCTATGCTTCCAAATAAAATAAAATAAATAAAATGAATAAAAGAAATAAAATAAATATAATAAATAAAATAAAAAAATAAATGAAATAAATAAAATAAATAAAATAAATAAAATAAATAAAATAAACGAAATAAATGAAATAAATAAAATAAATAAAATAAATAAAAAAAATAAAATAAATCAAATAAATACAATGAATAAAATAGATAAAATAAATAAAATAATTAAATAAATAAAATAAATACAATAAATAAAATAAATCAAATAAATAAAATAAATAAAGTAAATAAAATGAATAAAATAATAAAATATATAAAATAAATGAAATATATAAAAAAAAAAAAAAATTAAATAAATAAAACCTATAGCACAAGCATTTATGCTTATTTTAGGGAACGTCGGAAAATGTATATGTACTTTTTAACAAGGACATATTCATTTTAAATAAAAAAAAAACAAAAAAAAATTAAATAAAATAAATTAAATAGATTAAATAAATTTAATAAATTAAATAAATTAAAAAAATAAAATAAAATAAATAGATTTAATAAATTAAATAACTTAAATCAATTAAATAAATCAAATAAATAAAATAAATAAATAAATATCCAATCAATATCGAATATTATTCTTATCCCTACATATAGCTTTCCATATTACTAAAGATTTACCACAAAAACGTAGTTGACGCAAACTGGATATACTATACATACATCATACATGTTGTATTTTTTTATTTTGCAGTTTTGGAAGTACAAAACTACATATACAAGAGCAGAAAACTCTTTGTTCCATTTCGAATTGAATTCCCAAAAGCGAATAGTCAAACGTAGCGTTGGTTTTAGGTCTGGACTTGAAATGAAATCATTTTACCTTCTGTATGTTGGTAAGGTTGTACTTAGGGACCTGTATGAGTTTTGGAATGTTGGTGTCAAGCGACATATTGGTCTACCTTACAGACGTCATATACCTAGGTACAATATTTCATCTCGCCTTTGTGCCACTTCTTATTCTTCTTGACAAAATTCTATTTCAGAAAAAAAACGTCCCCCTGCACCATAAACAAGTACAACTCGAGAAATCAGAAAAGAAATGGAATCGTTTGGGGAAACTACGCAGTTATATTATTGTTACCTTTACTGTGTATTATTATGGAATCGAAATAGAGGTTTATAAGGAAAATGAAAATATGAATATTTTTTTTTAATTTATTTATTCAATAAAACAATATATATAACAATTATTTGAATTAGTACATACTGACTAACGATTATATAATAAGTGAGTACCTACTGACTAACGATTCAATCACATGAAAACATAAAGACATACAAAATATATGAAATCAACAATATTATAACTTACTATAGGTACACAAAAATAAAACATCAAAATAAAAAGCATCAAAACAAAAAAAACACCAATACAAATAGCTCACAACAAAAAAAGCATCAAAACAAAAAAACATCAATACAAATAGCATATCATATTTTCAAATGTTTTATTCCAACCTTTCTGATTTTTGTATACACACTTGTTTCAAATAAAGTATTTAAAAACAAATGGGTTGTGGTCAACACTACACTCTTTCTTCTTCATCTTTATCAGCATTCTTCCCTCCACTGCTGGAGATAGGCCTCTTCCATTTTCTTCCATCTTTGTCATCTGCATCCATTTTCCTGATAATATCATCGGTCCATCTTTTTTGGCACCTGCCGATGTCTCTTCTATTTTCCCGTGGTCTCAATTCAAGGATTTTTGGGCATCTTCTACACTCTGCACTATGCTTATATTAAATGTAATTTCAAACCACTTCCCAAAGAGCATCATTTGAGACTGAAGGGGCAGGATGGACTGAAGGGAAGTGAGGGACTGAGTTTTCAAAAACTTAGGTTCGTATTACGGCAGTTATTTGAAAAACATATAAGAAAAAGTTAAGGTTTTGTAAGCAGTATCTCGCACTACCTTTTTCTTACATGTTTCTTTAATAACTCCCGCAATACGACCCTTACTCATGCATGTTGATTTTTATTTTCGATATTTTTACTTTGTCTGAATGTATATCATAACAAAAAAATAGTTAAAAAAATACATACACGATTTTTTTGATGAGTTTGCTTATTGCTGTACATTTTCCTTCCCGAAAAGTTCCAAGTATAAAAAACTTCTTAGTAGGATAAACAATGTTTTATGATTATACATATTTTTCATAACACATCATATGCACAGAACCCTTTTTAATAACGCGCAACTTTTTTAATTATTGTCTTATTCTTTGCATTCATTATACTAGTTGCATGTAACACATGAGATCCAACTGCCGATAGCGATAGTATGTATAGTTGAAGAATATGTACCAAACTATAAACCCATAAATACAAATTATTGAATATTTTCAGATATTTTGTTTTCTATACAACATATGTAGGTATGTATGTCAAGATAGGATAGTATGGAGGAAGTTCCTTTTTTCCTACCCAGAATATGAAAATAGCATGATGGTATGTATGTTTGGAGATGAAGTATCAAACTATTAAGTCTTCTTACATATTGTGTATAGGCAACTGCCATACAAAATGTATGAAGCGATGTAGTCACTAAATTCAATTTTTAAAAAAATTGTTAAAAAAAATTGAGATCTTCTACTACAATGTTAATATTTTTTATAGAAAAATAAATTATCTAGTTGGGGTGTTTCGGCTTTTTTCGATGAAATATAGGCAGTTAAACTCATAAATATATCATAAAAAAAATACTTTTCTTAATAAAAAATGTTTGAGAAACCCTGGAATTTTTTTGAAAAAACTAATTTGAGATTTTGTATTTGTCTATGTTTATACCAATTTTCAGCGTTCTAGCTTTTATGGTTTCTGAGATATAGGGAAAAATAAAATAAAAATTCAAAAGTTGATAACCCCTGACTGAAACAAAAATTCAAAATTCCGAGTATAAAAGTTTTGTAGACCTGTAACTGTTTATATATTCTGAAATTTTAGGCTATGTAAATTGAGCGGATCAAAAGTTATAAGGGACACACACACACACACACAGACATACACACACACAGACACACACACACACACAGACACACAGACACACGAAATGTTCTACTCCGAATTCTGAGTAAATCCGTGTATGGAACATATATGCTGCGAAGCCTCTAAGTTGGTGTTTTTTGACTTCAAATTTGGAAAAGCCGTGAAAAAAGTAGACCTCTCCATACAATTCTCGCGTATTCTGGCTTGATACATTGTCGATATGTTAAGAGAACAAAGTTCTCCTGAACAAATCGACAGTTGGATTATTTTATGTATATTTTTTTCTATTTTTTGTCAGTTTTCATTTGTGTATTTATTTTACTACTATTCAAGTTGTTATGTTTTGCTGTTTGATCTTGAAATTTTTGTTTTCAGAATCTATATATTGATACGTGACAATTTCCGGATTAATGGGCGCACGGAGGAGTTTGAAATTTGGCTTACTTAAAGTTTATATGGAGGAGGACTGCAGAAAAATAATATTAATACATAATATGCGTTATAAATAAATAAAATCAAATAAAAAATATTTCACATCAAACCATTTATTGTGTACCATAGAACGGTGAAGAGAGGGAAAACGCAATTTTAATATATCCGCGTAGTATGAGAAATATTTCGATAACACATTTAAATGTCATTGTGGTATTTACGGCGCATGCGCAGTTGTTTAAATTCAAATATAAGAACATTTTAAAGGAAAATACATATTTGTATACCTACCTACTGTGAAACAATATAAATGGTAGGTACTTACACAATATTTTCATTTATAAAATTGACTTGCAATACATGAAGAGAAAACTGTGTTCCTTAATGAAAACATGATACCTATATTATAAATTTGAATGTTTGTATGTACCTATGTACCCATACATGCATGCATGTGTTGAATGAGCTCCTAAACCGTTCATCCGATTGCTATGAAACTTTGGTGAATTGTCGAGAGTATACCAGGGATGGTTTCTAGATTCAGAAGAATCTTCTTCTTCTTCTTCATCGAATATTAAGTCATTTTACCTATGAAAGTGGACTATCCTGGAAACCGTTCATCCGATTGCTGTGAAACTTTGGTGAATTGTCGTGCGTATGCCCAGGATGGTTTTTGGATTAAAATATTTTTCTTCTTCTTCTTCTTCATCGGGTATTAGGTCATTTTACCTATGAAGGTGGACTATCCTGGGAGAAGGTTCAATTTTCCTTCCATCTCTTCGCAGGTTTCTGGATTTAATCTTTTATATTCTTCTTCTTCTTCTTCGTTATATTTTAACTTACTGAAGGGACGGAGGGTACTGAAGGGACGGAGGGTACTGAAGGGACGGAGGGTACTGAAGGGACGGAGGGTACTGAAGGGACGGAGGGTACTGAAGGGACGGAGGGTACTGAAGGGACGGAGGGTACTGAAGGGACGGAGGGTACTGAAGGGACGGAGGGTACTGAAGAGACGGAAGGTACTGAAGGGACGGAAAGTACTGAAGGGTCGGGAGGTACTGAAGGGTCTGAAGGGACGGGAGGCACTGAAAGGACGGGTGGTACTGAAGGGACGGGAGGTACTGAAGGGACGGGTGGGTACTGAAGGGTCTGAAGGGACGGGAGGTACTGAAGGGTCTGAAGTGACGGGTGGTAATGAAGGACCATATTTAATTATACAAGCAATACGAAGTTTGCCGGGGGTTCACTAACTATATTAAATTATAAATTTCATAGGAATTGCAGAGAATTAAAGCAAATAACACTTAATAATGAAATATTTGTAAGCACACGCTCGCAGGTGCCGTAATAGAACAAAATTAAAAAAATGTAGGTGTACGCAATGACTTTGACAAAAAAACCTCAAAATTTAATAGTATTAATTCCAAATATTCTTTTTAATGAATTACGGTCGAATTTTGACCACTGGGCGATCACTAGTTTTATTTATTATGTTTTTAAAAAAAGGATTCTATTTTCATATACCTATTGTTTTTTAAATTTTGTTTTTTGAGTATTTTTAGTATTTTTTATTTCTTTCCTCTTCTTCTTCGTTTAGTTGACCTAGTTGGTCTGTTCTTCAGAAACTATGCCTCCTGGGATGACGAAGTCCAGCTATCCTTCCATCTCTTGTGTGGTCTTCCGGATAGGTGGCGGCCAGAAGGTATTTCATTCGCCGCTATATATGTAAGTCTATCACTGTCCATTCTGGCTACGTGGTCTCTCCAATGTCTTCTTCTGGATCTACTCCACCGAACGATGTCCTCTATTGCACATGTTTTATTTCTTTATGTTCTTCACTTTATTTTTATTTATTTTATTTTGTTGTTTTGTTTATTTTTTTATATGATTTTAGCTATGCACGTGTTTGTTTTTTTTCTTGTTTAACATTTTTTTTTGTAAATGCTCACATGAACAGAAATTAATAAATAAGTATTTGAATGGAAAGGAACACGATAACTCAACATTTCCTAATAATTATTTTGTAATACTAGCATAACACGCTTTGACATTCATTCTGTTGAAATTTCTCGATTCTGTCTTCAGATCTCCGAAAAAGTAATTAAAATACCGTAAATTTTCAGGAATTAATAAACAAGCGTTAATTGCGTAAATGGTAGTTACCAAAATAAATATTTTCTTTTCTGGCAATTTTCAAACGCATTATTTCTGGGTTGGCAATCTCTCGGAGTTAATTTTATTCTCCTACCATTTCACGCAGACGGTAGAGATACATATTTTCCCCTTTTCTTCGAGTTTCTTTCGTTAGTTCTCAAACTTTTTCATTCCTCTCAACTCTAAATTGCTATCATTTCACCAATATTTCATTTAAATGGCTTCTGAGGAAACTAACAGGTATTTATTAAATTTATTTTATTCATTATTACGTAAAAAAATCATAGTTAAATCAAGTATAGTTACCACCATTCGGTTGGCGAATAATGTCAAACATATTAATTTAATACACAACCAATAACAAGTTGCCATATTCTACGATATTCATCGTCTCACAGATCCAGACTGAACACACATTTGAAAATCTTATTTTATTGAAAAATCTCAGTAAAGACAAATTTGGAATATTATAGGAAAACTAGGAACTCAAGGCACCTACAGGGCTTACGACCTGTCATCAGCTGGTTTACGTGATTACGTGCAACATTCTGGTTATTGGATTAAATTATATATCTGAATATAACACCAGATGGCGCTACTGTTGTATGCGACCTGTCATGTAGTTTTACTGTGCATTGTGTATGTGTTTTTCGTTTAAATAAATCTTTTTGTTCAGTTTAAACTCAATAAATCTTGTTTATTATCCCTAATTAATACTGAAGACATCCAATATTAAACGTCTCCGCCGTGAATTGAACCCGGGACCTTTGGATCAACAGTCAGATATATCAGAAATGTCAATATTTAAAAGTTCTTTAGCATAAGTTCGTCGTTGTTCATTTCAGTGATCATGAAATATATTTTTCAACCGTGGTCATGATCGTATATACGATTCAATTTCCAATCTTGTAATATTGTTACAATTAAACAATAAAAAATATAAGGTTTTGCATTAGTAATGAATTATTTGTTTTTTTTTCTTAAAATCGATAACAGTTTTCCTAACCTTATAGCCAAGCCAAGGTTTTTGGCTTCTTTTAGATATTCCGCTACTGCTGAAAGCTAAGTAGTGCGCTTCTTCATAAAAATACAATGGACCCAAATCCTAAACTGCAGGCTGTCCTCTACGAAGGCACGCCAAAAAATTACCCCAACCATTTCAAAGTTCTAGAACTGCTGTTTTTCTCACGGAATCATGAATAGTTTAGTTTTCGGTCTAAGTGCGAAGCCGGGTTTCTCATCTCACCGATGCAGGTGAGGAGGCTCTTTGGCAACCAGGTCCGGAAATGCGGGCAGCAAAGGCCCGGAGGTTGGTTGGGTTATAAATTATCCCAAGGAGATATGTACCACCGAGCCTTATTATTACCGACTACGGTTTTAGTTCTTTCCGGGTCGCCTCTGGAGTATAGAACTCTCGCAATTTCTAGATTTTTTTTTTCACTGATGTCTACCTGAAGATTAAGATTGTGGTATCCTCCATAGACAAAATTTTATGCTGAAAATAAAATTTATAACCCTGCAACTGTATACGTAACTTTAGTAATCGAAAAATAAAAACTGTTTTTAATTAAATATTAAGTATCGAATGTGAGGTATATCCACTTCTATAATATAACTACCACTCTTTTCTATCATCATCGTCCCGGCTCTTACAAGACCGGCCCGAAAGAGACCAATATTCATAATGGGTATTAAATCTGGTATGTTGGAAGAAATTACATAATGGCAATAAGCCCGCCAGTGTACAATTAAATTTGTTTATATTATTTACAGAAAGATGTATAAATAAATGTTCAGAGAATGCCATCATCACGGGTACCAAAAAGAATCTTAGAGGGGCACCCAGGTGGCAAAAGAAAGGTCGGGAGACCGAGGCTGCGATGGCAAGATAATATTGGGAGGGATGCATCCCAGCTTTTGAATGTGCCAAACTGGAGGGTCGCAGCAGGTGACAGGAGAGGTTGGAGGAGAAAGTTGCTGGAGGCCAAGGCTCAATATGGGCTGTAGAGCTATTGAAGAAGAAGGAGTATAAATGAATAAATCTCATTGCTGAACTGTGTGTGATGTTAATTTTCCTGTTGTATTTTTGTTTACCCGGCTCTTACGGGATACCCGAAAATGACCAACATTCACAATGTGCATTGAATCTCATTGTGTGTGATGTTAATTTGCCTGTTGTATTTTTGTTTACCCGGCTCTTACGGAACACTCAAAAACGACATACATTCATAATTGAGAATGGTTATTGAATCTCATTGCTGAACTGTGTGTGATGTTAATTTTCCTGTTGTATTTTTGTTTACCCGGCTCTTACGGAACACTCAAAAACGACATACATTCATAATTGAGAATGGTTATTGAATCTCATTGCTGAACTGTGTGTGATGTTAATTTTCCTGTTGTATTTTTGTTTACCCGGCTCTTACGGGATACCCGAAAATGACCAACATTCACAATGTGCATTGAATCTCATTGTGTGTGATGTTAATTTGCCTGTTGTATTTTTGTTTACCCGGCTCTTACGGAACACTCAAAAACGACATACATTCATAATTGAGAATGGTTATTGAATCTCATTGCTGAACTGTGTGTGATGTTAATTTTCCTGTTGTATTTTTGTTTACCCGGCTCTTACGGAACACTCAAAAACGACATACATTCATAATTGAGAATGGTTATTGAATCTCATTGCTGAACTGTGTGTGATGTTAATTTTCCTGTTGTATTTTTGTTTACCCGGCTCTTACGAGACACCCGAAAACGACCAACATTCACAATGGGTATTGAATCTCATTGCTGATTTATGTGTAATGTTAATTTGCTTGTTGTATTTTTGATTACCCGGATTTGGTACGTATTCTACAATTATACATACTATCGCCATCGACAGTTGGTTCTCATGTGTTACATGCAACTGGTATAACAAAAGTTATTTATTTAAATCCGTGTCAAAAATATCAAAATATTACAATACAAAATATTTCACAATATGAGTTCGTGTCTGAAACGTGGCCAATATAAAAGGTGAAAAGAATAGAAAATAAAAATAGGAGACACTTACGTATTCCATATTTGAACTGCACAACATCCGGTGGTGGGGGTTGTAGGTGTGAGTCTCCCCCGGGATCCCTGCCCCTACCTCTCTCCTTCGATATATCCTTGTCTCCTTTTTCGTCCTTCCCTGGTGACTTTTTACCATTCCCACCCCTAGAGGTGCGCTTCCTGCTATTTCCCATGCCTAGTACAACAAGCTGGAAAATACAAAAACAAACTTATCTACTTTATATCTCAACCAGCGGCGACTCTATATGAAGTGCGTTGGATCAATTGCACTACCAATTTTTAAATGGTACCTATATTCTAAAAATTAATATTAAAATATGTTTTTAATATATCATTACGCTTTAATTTATTACTGTTATTTTTCTAAACCAATTGATTATTATATAATATACCATCGCAATCGACATCATATAATGAAATCTACCGCAATACAAATAGTATCATTATGTAATGTATGGCGTGCAAAATACATATCGCACCAAAATTGATTTCTTTTTAATACAGCGTATGTATGAAGAGAAAGAGATAGTCCCCTGGCAGATGAAATAGCGATACTTGTACTGAACTCATAAGGCAGACTCGTGTAGGCTCGTGCGCTGCACTGAGTTTATCATATCTTAGATGTAATTAGTATGTATACCTCTATCTCGCTCTCTAATTCATTAGCCATTCGTATTGAAAGAGATGAGTGCCACGTATACATGACATACAGCCGATTCCGCGCCTAAAATACGAGTGTCACATATTGACACACAACTATAGACCTAATTACTTAGTATATATTAATACTTGATTGAGATGAAAATTGTATGAATAATACTCCCATACATTTGTCTTCACGACATCTGTTGATAAATCAGTAAAATAATATTGTAAAATAACAATATTGCTTATAAAAGAGCACTAATTCAAATGTATACATAATTATCCTTGTTTGAACTTGATTTTTACCAATCGTCAATATCGGGCGCGGTTTTTATTTTGAATTAAAAAATGATTTGAAAACAAATACTGTTACTTTAATACATTTGTTTAAATATCCTATATTGTATTAATGATTTATGTAAATGCTTATTAATTTATTATTAATTCAAGAAAAAATTGCACTACCAAAAATGATCAAAAATACCATCGACCAGTCGCCACTGATCTCAACAGTGACAAAGTAGAAATGTAGGTATAAGGGAAAACCGGAACCTGCACAACATTCAACTTGTAAACTGCTGGTTTACGTGGTCAGATTAAATTCCAGATCAGTTTTGTATAAGACTATGACAATTTGTTGACTAAATAAATAAAGGCATATCATATGGATGCCTTAGGTACGTTAGTGTTGATTCATATTTATTTTTATAATCCATTATATTACAAGAACATTGGTTACGAATAACAACAATTAAATGAATACCTTCATATTAAAAACCAATAAAATGCTAATAAGAGTCATTGGAGTCACATGGGTATATCAACTCTACTAGCCCATGGACATGTACTAGACTGTACATTATTATGTAATTATAAATAGATTTTGACTCTTTTTTTAAGGGGGGGACTGCTGCCAACGTACCTATTTTTCAATTTGATATAGGTACCATCATTATTGCTTATCAAATCGTTTTGTAAAAATAATCTAGATAGTTTGGGTATTAATAAAGAAAAATATATCTTAACTTTTTGATAATATTCTGTATAAATTCTTGTAGAAAAATAATGGCATACATCGATTTTTAACGTTTATCTTATATTTTTAATAAAGTATGAAGCGTACTTCAACATGATATTTTTTTTTAATTAAAGAATACAATAATATCTAGAAAAATATGATGTGACGTTGCATTACTGTTTCAGGTTTAATTAATAAACCTAAAAAACATTTATTTTTTGGTTTATTAACTTAACCTTATGCATTAATGCAACGTTACATCGTATTTTTCCAGATAATGTTTTGATCTTCTTTAATTTATAAAAAAAAATATAATGCTCTATACCTTATAGTTTTTTAGAAAATTAAGATAAATGTCAATAATCGGGGTATGTTTATTATTTTCCTACAAGAATATAAACAGAACATTATTAAAAGGTTAAGATATATTTTTCTTTATTAATATCCAAACTAACTAGATTATTTTTTAAAAATGATTCGTTTTGTAGTAATGATGCAAATTCAAATTGAAAAAATAGGTACGTTGGCAGCAGTCACTCTCTCAAGGATAAAGTGTTTGATTTAGTTTAGAATAAAAATAGTTTTATAATATTTAATTATTGTATTTAATTAGTTAATTATTGTAGTACGACTGACACATAATTTTAGCAGTCCATGAATGACTTTCTGAAGATATTTATAATGTGTTTTATATCACTTAAGGGGGTTAATAGTGAAATACCGTCCATACATTTTTCTTAAGTTCATTAATTTTTTTATAATTTTTTTAAGCCTTACCGCCAAAAGTTTTTATTTTTCTCGTAATATATACGCGTCGATTCCTTCATGAGAATTCAATTCTCTGAATGAATTGACATTATTAAGCCAAGATGCGTGCACGAAGGAACATTTTGTATGCGTAGTGGACTTTTTGCATGCTAATAACACCAACTAGGACAGAAGTGAATGAATAGACGGAATAATAATAGATAATCGATTCTACATAAGATTGTTAAAAAATTAAAAGAAAATATACCTACAGATCAAGCATTTTTATATATTTGGAGGTACATAATTAAACAGGCAGGACAACGTCTGCCGGGTTTTACTCTACATCCCCAACACGTGTAGGTATTCGCCTACCTAACGGGGGTAAATATAATGTTAATTATGCTATGTAACTTAATTGTTAATGAATAATAAATACAAAAATAAATAGAAATATATAAAAATAATTTTAAGTAAATGTGATGACAAAAATTGAATTAATAAATAGGTATATAAATATACTTACTTTCAAATTAAAACACATTCATTTCTTAACACTTAATCAACACGAATAAAATACTGAATTTATATATTTAAAATAATTATTTTTAAAATTGATTGCATTTAGAAATTAATAATAGTTTTATTGCTTTTTTAGATTCCTATGATTGCTATTTTATAATTCACAACTATGGTTTACATATATTATTATTTAGTTTAATATAACAAAATTTTAGACGAATCAACAACACTTGACTTTAACAACATTACTTTTAACACTCGACATTATTTAACACGACTAAATATTCAACATTTGATATAATTATTTAAATATCTACTAATTATAGCTTTTTACACAACCATATAATTATTTTTAAGCAATATTTCAACGACTATTTATACATTTCAACTGTGTAGTTGATATTTTATTTAACCAAGATCAAAACACATAGATAAAAACGTATTTTTCTAACACAAAGACAAATCCAAAAATGGTCAGTTTAAAATATCAAAATGGTTAAAACTAAATGTCACATTAAAAAAAAAATATAGTTCTTTTTTTCGAAAACGTAAAATTATGACATAACCTAAAATTGGAGATGTTTCCAAAAACAAAAACGTAACTAGCGCACCCTAGCGGGCGATTGAGAGATGACTAGAATACAGCCTCCACCGCGCCTGCGCACTCCAGAAAGGCTCTTCAAATCAATATGCATAATTTTTCCGGCTGGTGAATTTTCTTTAAAGACAAAATTGGGGAAAAGTGTTTAAAGAAAATTCTAGCGCCAAATTCAAGCGCTGACGAACGTTCCGGATAATTTGAGTTAAACGTTTTCGTTACGTCCAACGCGTTACAACTAGAAAACACACAGAAAATAAAAACGCATATTTGAGCGTTTAAAAAAACTTTTTTTTCGAATCTTTTTCTTTTTCTTACTTAGCCCCATGACTGAGGATAGCGAGTACGCTCAATCTTTCGACTAAAGGCCTGTCTCCGCGTACTTTAAGTCGAAAAACTATACTCATCCTACAAAATATAGTCAGAATACGAACGAATAACATTGCTAAAAAAAACTTAATATTTTTCAGTCTAAAAACTATACTCATCCTACAAAATATAGTCAGAATGCGAACGAATAATATTGCTAAAAAATAACTAAGTATTTTTCAGTCGTAAAACTATACTCATCCCACAAAACATAGTCAGAATGCGAACGAATAACATTGCTAAAAAATAACTTGGTATTTTTCGGTCGAAAAGCTATACTCATCCTACAAAATATAGTCAGAATGCGAACGAATAACATTGCTAAAAAATAACTTAGTATTTTTCGGTCGAAAAGCTATACTCATCCTACAAAATATAGTCAGAATGCGAACGAATAACATTGCTAAAAAATAACTTGGTATTTTTCGGTCGAAAAGCTATACTCATCCTACAAAATATAGTCAGAATGCGAACGAATAACATTGCTAAAAAATAACTTGGTATTTTTCGGTCGAAAAGCTATACTCATCCTACAAAATATAGTCAGAATGCGAACGAATAACATTGCTAAAAAATAACTTAGTATTTTTCGGTCGAAAAGCTATACTCATCCTACAAAATATAGTCAGAATGCGAACGAATAACATTGCTAAAAAAAACTTAATATTTTTCAGTCTAAAAACTATACTCATCCTACAAAATATAGTCAGAATACGAACGAATAACATTGCTAAAAAATAACTTGGTATTTTTCGGTCGAAAAGCTATACTCATCCTACAAAATATAGTCAGAATACGAACGAATAACATTGCTAAAAAAAACTTAATATTTTTCAGTCTAAAAACTATACTCATCCTACAAAATATAGTCAGAATACGAACGAATAACATTGCTAAAAAAAACTTAATATTTTTCAGTCTAAAAACTATACTCATCCTACAAAATATAGTCAGAATACGAACGAATAACATTGCTAAAAAAAACTTAATATTTTTCAGTCTAAAAACTATACTCATCCTACAAAATATAGTCAGAATGCGAACGAATAATATTGCTAAAAAATAACTAAGTATTTTTCAGTCGTAAAACTATACTCATCCCACAAAACATAGTCAGAATGCGAACGAATAACATTGCTAAAAAATAACTTGGTATTTTTCGGTCGAAAAGCTATACTCATCCTACAAAATATAGTCAGAATGCGAACGAATAACATTGCTAAAAAATAACTTAGTATTTTTCGGTCGAAAAGCTATACTCATCCTACAAAATATAGTCAGAATGCGAACGAATAACATTGCTAAAAAAAACTTAATATTTTTCAGTCTAAAAACTATACTCATCCTACAAAATATAGTCAGAATACGAACGAATAACATTGCTAAAAAAAACTTAATATTTTTCAGTCTAAAAACTATACTCATCCTACAAAATATAGTCAGAATGCGAACGAATAATATTGCTAAAAAATAACTAAGTATTTTTCAGTCGTAAAACTATACTCATCCCACAAAACATAGTCAGAATGCGAACGAATAACATTGCTAAAAAATAACTTGGTATTTTTCGGTCGAAAAGCTATACTCATCCTACAAAATATAGTCAGAATACGAACGAATAACATTGCTAAAAAAAACTTAATATTTTTCAGTCTAAAAACTATACTCATCCTACAAAATATAGTCAGAATACGAACGAATAACATTGCTAAAAAAAACTTAATATTTTTCAGTCTAAAAACTATACTCATCCTACAAAATATAGTCAGAATACGAACGAATAACATTGCTAAAAAAAACTTAATATTTTTCAGTCTAAAAACTATACTCATCCTACAAAATATAGTCAGAATGCGAACGAATAATATTGCTAAAAAATAACTAAGTATTTTTCAGTCGTAAAACTATACTCATCCCACAAAACATAGTCAGAATGCGAACGAATAACATTGCTAAAAAATAACTTGGTATTTTTCGGTCGAAAAGCTATACTCATCCTACAAAATATAGTCAGAATGCGAACGAATAACATTGCTAAAAAACAACTTAGTATTTTTCGGTCGAAAAGCTATACTCATCCTACAAAATATAGTCAGAATGCGAACGAATAACATTGCTAAAAAATAACTTAATATTTTTCAGTCTAAAAACTATACTCATCCTACAAAATATAGTCAGAATGCGAACGAATAACATTGCTAAAAAATAACTTAGTATTTTTCGGTCGAAAAGCTATACTCATCCTACAAAATATAGTCAGAATGCGAACGAATAACATTGCTAAAAAATAACTTAGTATTTTTCGGTCGAAAAGCTATACTCATCCTACAAAATATAGTCAGAATGCGAACGAATAACATTGCTAAAAAATAACTTAGTATTTTTCGGTCGAAAAGCTATACTCATCCTACAAAATATAGTCAGAATGCGAACGAATAACATTGCTAAAAAATAACTTAGTATTTTTCGGTCGAAAAGCTATACTCATCCTACAAAATATAGTCAGAATGCGAACGAATAACATTGCTAAAAAATAACTTAATATTTTTTCATGAAAATGTGGGGTAATCAGCGACAGGTATGCGGGTGTGCATTACCTTATAAAAGAAAGCACGACACATGCGTCTCGTCTCACCTGAAAAGGCACTTCATTCAAAATGGGTGATGAACTTCATTGATAAACTTTGTGAGATGTTAAAATAACAACGTAATTTTGTTTAATTCCAGTTGTCCTTTTTGTGTAACGAGAAGAACAAATGGAATTAAACATTTTTTAAATTTATTTATTTGTAATACAAACAGGATACAATGTTATAAGTAAAAAATACAATATGATAATAAGACACGCCGGTCGATGGAAGGACAGCGCTTCCGAAACATGTCGCGAAGTGACTCAAAAAACAAGTGGTTTATAGCGAATTTATGATTCAAATATGGTTACCTAATATTAACTACCACAAAATATCCGCCGAATCATTAAATGATATAAAAAAGTATGATTCGTTCATTGCATATCAATAATATTATGTTTTTACATAAAAATGACAAAAATTATACTATACTAGTAAAACCCGGCAGACTTTGTCATGCCTGTTTATTTAGCTCCAAATACCTATATAAAAATGCTTGATCTGCGTGTTACCATTTTATTTTTTAACATTCTCATCACCAATCTCATCTCATCATCATCAATGGCTCCACAGTCCATTCCGGGCATTGGCTTTTTGTGCATGATCCTTTTTGGCACTCTTTCATCGCCCATTCTTTCCACGTGTCCTGCCCATCGTAGCCTCCCTATTTTTATCACCTTTATAATGTTGGGCTCATTATTAGGTAATATTGCAGATGTGATCATTGCGTCGTATTCTCCAAGCTCCGTTTATCTGCACAGGTCCGAATATCCTTCTGAGTATTTTTCTCTCGAACACTAGTAGAGACAATTCATATTTTTTACTCAATAACCAGCATTCAGAACCTTAAGTTAGAATGGATAGAGAACTTCATTTTTGAACTGTATGTGACGTTATTTTTCCTGCTTTATTTTCGATTACCCAGCTCTTACGGGACACCCGAACATGAGAAGCATTCAGGATGTATAGAGAACTTCATTTCTGAACTGTATGTGACGTTATTTTTCCTTCTATATTTTCGATTGCCCGGCTCTTATGGGACACCCGAATATGAGAAGCATTCAGAATGGATAGAGAACTTCATTTCTGAACTGTATGTGACGTTATTTTTCCTGCTTTATTTTCGATTACCCAGCTCTTACGGGACACCCGAACATGAGAAGCATTCAGGATGTATAGAGAACTTCATTTCTGAACTGTATGTGACGTTATTTTTCCTTCTATATTTTCGATTGCCCGGCTCTTATGGGACACCCGAATATGAGAAGCATTCAGAATGGATAGAGAACTTCATTTCTGAACTGTATGTGACGTTATTTTTCCTGCTTTATTTTCGATTACCCAGCTCTTACGGGACACCCGAACATGAGAAGCATTCAGGATGTATAGAGAACTTCATTTCTGAACTGTATGTGACGTTATTTTTCCTGCTTTATTTTCGATTACCCAGCTCTTACGGGACACCCGAACATGAGAAGCATTCAGGATGTATAGAGAACTTCATTTCTGAACTGTATGTGACGTTATTTTTCCTGCTTTATTTTCGATTACCCAGCTCTTACGGGACACCCGAACATGAGAAGCATTCAGGATGTATAGAGAACTTCATTTCTGAACTGTATGTGACGTTATTTTTCCTGCTTTATTTTCGATTACCCAGCTCTTACGGGACACCCGAACATGAGAAGCATTCAGGATGTATAGAGAACTTCATTTCTGAACTGTATGTGACGTTATTTTTCCTGCTTTATTTTCGATTACCCAGCTCTTACGGGACACCCGAACATGAGAAGCATTCAGGATGTATAGAGAACTTCATTTCTGAACTGTATGTGACGTTATTTTTCCTGCTTTATTTTCGATTACCCAGCTCTTACGGGACACCCGAACATGAGAAGCATTCAGGATGTATAGAGAACTTCATTTCTGAACTGTATGTGACGTTATTTTTCCTGCTTTATTTTCGATTACCCAGCTCTTACGGGACACCCGAACATGAGAAGCATTCAGGATGTATAGAGAACTTCATTTCTGAACTGTATGTGACGTTATTTTTCCTTCTATATTTTCGATTGCCCGGCTCTTATGGGACACCCGAATATGAGAAGCATTCAGAATGGATAGAGAACTTCATTTCTGAACTGTATGTGACGTTATTTTTCCTTCTATATTTTCGATTGCCGGCTCTTATGGGACACCCGAATATGAGAAGCATTCAGGATGGATATAGAACTTCATTTCTGAACTGTGTGTGACGATATTTTTCCTACTGTATTTTCTTTTACCCGGCTCTTCCCGGATACCCAAAAAAGAAGTTTTTTGATTTCATAATTCTGGTGTTTTCTCAATTTCATTGATTACTTATATAGAATTGATTGGTAAATAATAAGTTGGTTAGCCATATAAATATTTTTGTAATCATTTATTCATTACAACATGTCAACAAAATGAAATTAAATTTCCGGAGTAGGTATACACCCGCGTCTTCATTAAAATTCTCATTTCCTTCGAAATTAAATTTGCTTAAGCCCCAACGTCAAAAACAAACATAATGAAAATTCCCTCGAAGTTAAATAACTATGTACAAAAAAATATTCTATTTTCACTTAACCGCAGCGACCCCTAGTTTTATTTACTCCTCAATTCGCATTTTTTTTTTTACAAAAAATGAATATGTCCTTGTTAAGCAAGTACATATACATCTTCCTACGTTCCCTTAAATAAGCAAATAAATGCTTGTGCTATAGGTGAACAAAATCGGTCGAGGCAGGATTCGAACTCGCGACCACTGGATTACTAACCCAGCGCGCTAACCGCTCTGCCACCGACCCATCATTTTGTAAGGTAATTTCTTTTATTGCGGATTTTTTACTAGTATCATGCTGAGATTGTATTCTGAAAGTTTCATCACAATGTATCTATCTGTGTGTTTGCTATGTAGGTAGGTACTATGTGCTACTTGCTATGTGCTGTGTGCTATGTACGGCTAGTTTATTTTACTTTATCGACTATAGACTAAAGTACTCATTCGATTCATTTCAAATTTTGCAAATTTGTATATCTAATACTCACTTCAGACCCCATTAGATTTCGATCAGTGCTTATGATTTTTTTGAACTGTCAAATATTTCAAAGTCATCTCAAGTTCAGAAAACTCAGATGTATATTTTCAAATTGCTAAAAAGTCTCATCACTTTCATAAAATGCATTGAAGAGTCATCAAGTATTCATAATAAAATATTTAATTAAGGGGGGGACTGCTGCCAACGTACCTATTTTATCAATTTGAATTTGCGTCATTACTACAAAACGAATCATTTTGAAAAAATTAACCTAGTTAGTTTGGTTATTAATAAATAAAAATATTTCTTATTTTTTTAATTATGTTCTGTATATATTCTTGTAGGAAAATAATAAGCATACGCCAATTTTTGATATTTATCTTAAATTTCTAAAAAACTATAAGGTATAGAGCATTATATTTTTTTATAAATTAAAGAAGTTCAAAATATCTGGAAAAATACGATGTAAGATTGCATTAATGCATCAGGTTAAGTTAATAAACCAAAAAAACTTATATTTCGCAATGGTGCTGAATGGAAAATAAATGTTTTTTTATGTTTATTTTCTAAACCTGAAGCATTAATGCAACGTCACGTCGTATTTTTCTAGATATTTTTGTCTTCTTTAATTAAAAAAAAATGTTGAACTACGCCTTATATTTTATTAAAAATATAAGATAAACGTTGAAAATCGGGGTATGCCATTATTTTTCTACAAGAATTTATACAGAACATTATCAAAAAGTAAAGATACATTTTTCTTTATGAATACCCAAACTATCTAAATTATTTTTTTCAAAACGATTTGATAAGAAATAATGATGGTATATCAAATTGAAAAATAGGTACGTTGGCAGCAGTCCCCCCCTTAAATAAAAAATAATTTAACAAACTCATTTCATTAAAATGCTGAACATTCTCCATGATTCGAAAATGAACGTTGCTAGTGAACGGTTGTGCAGTTGTGCTTCGTACGAATATTTGATCTACCTACGTTAACTACACAGCGAACAGATAAGATTTTATTGCTGTTATTTTTGTTTATCTATTTCAAGTTTATTCTTTCATATTTTATTTTGATTTTATTATTATTTTGACCGCAATATGATGAATTGCTATTGATTTTTAGGTTATTTCTGTTTTGCATTTGATTTGTTTGACAGCTATTTGACAGCTGCAGTTTTTGTTTTGTTTTTTTAATTTTTTCAATTACATAGTACCTACATAGGTACCTTTATTATTTTATTTAAGTGCTGAATCGCGAAAATGGAGGTGGACGAGACTAAGCCTCCTGATCCGAGGGCCTTGAAACGTAAGGCTGATGATGCTTTACTTGTGCAGGGTTCCTCGGATCCGGTAATAGGTCGTTCCTCTCCTCAGCCTTCCCCGCCCAAAAAAGATTATATTAAGAAATTTTACCCTGCTTTCTCTACAGGGCCTTTTATAGTGTACGTCCAAAATATAGAAAATAAAAATATTAATACTATGTCTTTTGGAAGGAAATTATTTAATAACAAAATCAAAGATATTGCTATCGGTGGAGTTAAGGGAGAAGGGAGGAACAAAATTGTACTAACATTTACCTCTGCACTCAGTGCAAACAACTTCATTACAAGCGATTTTGTTGCTAAAAATGATATAAAAGCGTACATACCTACTTTTAAAATAAATAAAATGGGTTTAGTGAGGTCCGTAGATTTATACTTAAGTGAAGAAGAAATTATAGAATTTACAAGTGTACCAGATTCTTGTGGTAAAATAATAAAAGCCAGGAGACTGAACAGGAGGGATACGTCATCAGGTTCCACGAAGTGGGTTCCATCCCAAACGGTGGTACTTACATTCGAGGGACAGTCCCTTCCCAGGAACGTATTCCTGTTCCACAACTCGCTACCCGTTGAACTGTATACCTACCCCACTTCTCAATGCTATATTTGCTGTAAGTTTGGCCATATTATGAAAGATTGCAAATCTAAGAACAACCCGAGATGTCTAAAATGTGCCGACCACCACCTAGCATCGGAATGCCCTGTCCCAGCAGGCTCAGAAAAATGTGTTAATTGCAATGGTCAGCACCCGGCAAATAGTTTTACATGTTCCTTTGTGACTAGAGAAAGAGAAGTCAAGTACATAATGGCCAAAGACAGTGTTTCATACAAAGAAGCAAGTAGTAAAATCCCCGCTCCTCGGAAGAGTTATACTGAGGCAATTAAAACTGTAAATACTATACCATCTCTTCACCGCTCAAACAGTATATCTAAGTCTTCTCGAAATCCACAAAACACCCAAATATTCGATCAAAAAGGCCATGATGCCTGTTTACTTTATAATAATGGCCAATTAAATGACCCTCAAAACGGGTGCGCATTAAATAACCCGCACAAAACGATTATAAATAATAAATCAGTTGATGTGAGTTATGGTGAAACCTTACAAGTCATTGCAAAAATATTAATATCGTTGATATCTGATACTCCTAACCTACCGTCCCACGTTGCCTCTGCCATGCCATTTTTACTTGACTTACTGAGCCAAAAAAAAGTAGATAATCATAATGGCTTTGAATAATTGTAATACTCTCTCCATTTTACAATTTAATTGTCGAAGCGCAATTGCTAATAGATGCGATATAATTCATTTATTACAAAAATATGAAATAAAAATTTGTGCATTAAATGAAACCTGGCTGCAAAGTGGCCAGTATTATAACATTCCGGGCTATGATTGTGTTCGGGATGATCGTTTATATTCTAGAGGTGGAGGCACTGCCTTTTTAATACATAGATCGCTTTCTTGGAAACGAATCTCCTTACCACCAAATCAAGAAGTTCAAGTAGTTGCTATCTCGGTTTCAAATATTACATATATCTCTACATACATTCCTCCCCATAAATCTTTCGATGAACATTATTGGAACTCAATAATGGATCTCGTTCCTCCACCTTATGTAATTCTTGGAGATTTCAATAGCCATTCAGTGAGTTGGGGATCCGCATGGACAGATAGTTCAGGAAGATGTATACTATCATTTGTATACTTGCATAATTTATGCATACTGAACGATGGTTCTCCAACCAGATTTTCCCCTCCTTCTCAAAACCCTAGCGCAGTGGATTTATCAATAGTATCTTCTTCATTAGCCTGCCAGTCCTTATGGCAGGTAATGAGAGATCCATTGTCTAGTGATCACTATCCCATTATATTGAATTTGCACATTAGATTTTCCCTCACATCGAGATCTCCTAGGCAAGGAAAAAATTTCAACAAGGCCAATTGGCAAGAATATAATAATTCCATCCAAGTTAAACTTGATAGTGAATGTGGCAGTATATTTCTTTCTCCAGATGTAGAGGAATGCTACAAAACTCTGAAGGGTATCATACACGACTCAATTGACTGTTCTGTACCCAAATATTCTGAACACCAAAATAAAACCCGTCCTTCTCCACCTTGGTGGGACAGAGAATGTACTGAAATGGTTAAAAAGCGTAAATTTGCAGTAACATCTTTTCAAAATAATATGACCATGGAAAATTTTCTGTATGCCAAACAAATCCAAGCGCAAACAAAAAAAATGCTACGCCAAAAAAAAAGAAGAGGATGGTATAATTTCTGCAGTTGTTTGTCGCCTAGAACCCCCACTTCAGTGGTTTGGAACTCTATAAGACGTTTCAGAGGCTCAGTCGTCTCCCCAAAAAACTCAACAAGAATTGATTCATGTCTTGAAGAGTTTTGCGACAAATTGGCACCTCCTTTTGTTCCCAATTATAGTGAACTGAAGATGCAGACTATTATTCCTCAACCTCGGCTGTCAATGCTAGACTCTCCTTTCTCGCTGAGTGAGTTGATCATCCCTTTGAAAGCTGTCAGGAATACATCTCCAGGGTTAGACGACATCCCTTACCCTGCTTTAAAATTCCTTCCAGATGACTTCAAAACTCATCTCCTTTCATTTTTTAACTTATGTCTATCTACAGGTTACATACCTGAGGAATGGCATTCCCAAAAAATAATCCCCATCTTGAAACCTGGAAAGGATCCTACTTACAGTAATTCATATCGGCCAATTGCCCTATCTTCTTGCGTTTTAAAGATACTTGAACACATGATTAAGAATAGGTTGGATTGGTACATGGAACATAACAAACTCATACCTGCTCATCAGTTTGGATTTCGAAAAACTAAGTCGTGTTTGGATAATTTAAGCATACTTGTTACAGATATTCGTATTGCATTTAATAAAAAAGGAGCGGTTATTGCCAGTTTTTTGGATATCGTTTCTGCATTCGACAACGTCTTATTAGAGAGATTGAGTGAGATTCTATTGGGCTTGGGAGTACCGCGTCTTTTGACGAACTTGATCCATAATATTCTCTCTGAGCGCAGTATAGTTATTGAGACTAACGATTCCCGATTCGTTAGAAAAATATATAAAGGATTGCCTCAGGGATCTGTCTTGAGCCCCATACTTTTTAATCTTTATTGTGCACAAATACATTCCGTTGTTACGAAAGATTGTAAAATCCTACAATATGCGGACGATATCGTAATATACTCGTTTAGTAGAGATATAGAGACTGCAAAAGAAAACCTGATAACGAATCTTCAGAACTTAAATGGCAAGCTTAATTCACTGAATCTGCATCTGGCCCCTTCCAAGTGTCAGACTGTTATATTTACAAAAAAACGTAAGCTCCCAAATATCGTTGTAACTATTGACAACATGACAGTCTCCTGTGTTAAATCGGTCAGATTCCTGGGTATGATCCTTGACTCAAAGCTTTCATGGAAACGACACATTGATACTGTGGTTTCCTCATGTGAGAAAAATTTTAATATTTTACGTGCTGTGAGTAGAGTTTGGTGGGGAAGTCACCCGACCACAATGAAACTCATGTACAATGCTTTAATCCGCAGCCATCTGGATTATGGAAGTTTCATTCTCGACCCTCTCCCCAAATATCTCCAAAAGAGACTCAATGTAGTCCAATCAAAATCCCTTAGACTGGTGCTCGGAGCTATGGGATCATCACCTGTAAATGTCCTTCAAGTGGAGAGTGTAGACCCTCCTTTGATTCTCCGAAGACAATTTCTATCAGACAGTTTCCTTCTTAGAAGATTTTCAACCCCAAACAAATTGCTAACAGACCCATTAAAAATCCTTGTGTCTCTGCTGAAGGAACATATAAGGAGGGGCAAACAAATTCCATGTCTTTGCAAGAGTTATATATATTTCTCTCAATCTCACTACCTTCCCCCAGAATCTACTGTTCCTCCTTACTACAATATCCCTTACGAGGCAATTATCCACATACCAGAGATACATAAAGACATTGGTATTCTCAAATCTTCTTTAAACCCTTCTGAGAATCGTTCAATTTTCCAGGATTTTATTTCATCCTATCCCTCCCATATTCACATATTTACTGATGGTTCTAAAATGTCAAATGATTCTGCTCTGGGAGTCGGGGTATTCATTCCTAGTCTCAAAATTGAGAGCAAATATAAACTTTCATTCCAAACTTCTATATTCTCTGCGGAATGTGTGGCAATCAAAATAGCACTTGACTCCATACACAGTCTAAATCTTCAAAGGGCAATCATTTTTACCGATTCACTCAGCTGTGTCTCTGCAATCGCTTCTAATTTAAATACAAGACCTAATGACATAAATCTCTGTGAAATACGTAAAAATTTCTACAATCTGAGTTCCGTTGGTAAGGATATAAAGATTGCTTGGATTCCCTCACACCGAGGAATCGAAGGCAACGAAATTGCGGACAGGTTGGCCAAATCCGCCATTGAGTCGGGCGAAAATTTAAATAATTTCTTTCCTACATTCGACGACGTGATCCTATCGCTCAAGTCTCGAACTTGGAACGAGTGGGAGAAGGAATGGAACTCTCCGACTTCGAACAAAGGCAGATTTTATAAAGATATTCAACCTACGATTCCAAGAAAGCCTTGGTATACAGCTTATCAGTTGAACAAATGTGTCGTCTCAACTATATGTAGAATGCGGATCGGACATTGCTCAATAGCCCCTCATCTATTCAGAATAGGAGTTGTTAACAGCCCATACTGCGAGTGCGGTCAGGATCTCGAGACACTGAACCATGTGTTCTTTGCCTGCCCGTTGGTCTCGGATAGAGGTATGTACGGAAAAGTGGTGAAAATAGAAAGACCCTTTAATATGGAGCATCTGTTGGCGATTGGCTCACGACATGTAATATTAGAAATCGCTAAATTCATCTCCACCACCGGTATAAAGATATAGCTGATTGTAGGAATTTAAGCCTTTCACTCGACCATGTTTTATTGTAAATTCTTTAATTGCTTGTACATATGCTTCCCTTTTGCAATCATTTAATGTAAACCCCTATTTCTCTGAGATCTAATGGAATTCTGTTTTTACTCTTCTTTTCAACAGTAAATATATTATGATCTAAATTGTACAGCACAAATCCGCCTCTATTGGTGGCTGTGCCTTATTAAAAAAAAAAAAAAAACATTCTCCATACAAAATTTGAATAGTTTGTGGAGTTACTTGGAAGTGAAGAGTATAGCGTTGGCCACAATCCACTCACTACGTCCTTAAGCCAGGAGATTGCTACACAAAGTGAGGTGGAACGGGGATATCCCGGACTAAAAACACAATTAAAATAATTCACCGAGACTTTTCGCTCAGGAGTCAGATACCTAACCTACTGAGCCACGAATGCCGATAATAATTAATTTAATATAAATTCAAATTTAATATATCCAAAAAATGTACATGTAATACGTAGATATTTATGCAATTAAATTATAAGATTTTATCGATAATTTTGTATACTGACATCTGTTAATCAAAGTTGAAACTATTTTCATATTTCCCTGTTATGATTGTTATGTTTTGAATGTTTCATAACGTAATTTGATAGTTTGACGTGTCGCCGCCAGAGTAACGATTGCGCATTTTTCTGAAAGATTATCATAGGAGTTTTCGTAGTCCTTCAAACGACCTTTATCGCGTACTCCCAAATACCGGAGAGACCATAGTTCATCCAGTTAGTTTCCAATTGTGTTCGAGCGAACAGCCCCTCTTTTGCTCGGTGAGTGTATTTTGATTTGTAGAAATAGAATTCTTGAAAAATCAACGTTAAAGTCACCCCGTCTTTCTTCCACGTCCATCTGTCATAATTTCGAACTTTGACAGAAAACCCGTATTCTCTGGTGCGATCGATTTATAATTTTCGACCAATTTTGTATTAATGTGATACTACGCAATATTTCTAAACGAATATATCGTATTTTCCAACGATCTGCTCATTTTTCTGGAAGTTTTTGTAGGTTATACCAATGTGAATCTAATTTAAAATATGAAACGTTTTACGCCCTTTTTCACCACTCGTAAAGAGTTTTCATAATAACTTTATATAGATAGATGCGTCCTTTATTTTTGACCTGCTTTTTCCCCATTTTCTTTGAATCTTTTTTACTTTTTCTGTTGCCTTTTATCATTTCATCTATCGCCTTTATGGCGTACGTGTCAAATCGGTGGTTGTTAATGGTACATTTCAAAAGGTACCCTTGACATTTCTTATCAATATTTAACCTCTACAAAAATTCACCCTTGCATTTAGCTTTTGACCTCTCAAGGACACATTTTCTTTCTTTTTACACCACAATCGTTTTTCAGTATACATAATAATAATATCTACAATTGTAATTGCCCAATGATTTCTACAAAAATCATTTTCAACCCAATCCAAAACTGTAAAATAATTTTCAACCCAATCCAAAACTGTAAAATAATTTTCAAACAAATCCAAAACTGTAATGATACATTTTTTTATATAAATAAATTTATTTATTTTTATTCAACATGAATTTCTTCGACATAATTTAGTTAGTTAGTCTGCAAAATCGATTTTAATAATTTTTATTCAAGAGTTTTGTGCAATTAAAAAAAACTTATCAAATTATCTTAATTTTTATTCAAATGTTCCTCGTTTCGTTAGCCAACTCCAATTTGTTTTTTTTTTTTTGTATGTATTGATTTTCTGTATTCAATTCTTCCATTGGGCATTATTGTGTTTCTGTATTGAAAGAATAAATTATGTACGTCTGAAAAAGAGGAATTACTCTGCTAAGAATGATTGGTCATCCGCGCATGTACATATCAATTAGCATTTTATTTATCAATATTTATTATTGATTCAACTTCATTGATCAATGATATTGAAATATCATAAAGTTCACTTTCTTTTAATACTTTATTAACATCATTTTTAATTTACAATCATTACAATAATATAGTTATCTGTCAAATTACACAATCTGTCTCTTTGATTTGTTTGAAACGTTCCATGCTTTCCTTTCACATTAATTCTACCAATGTTCTCAGCTACTCGTATAAGTTCAATCAGTATGGCTATGGAATAACTTATCCAAATCCACGCAATTGAATAAGGGTGAGTTTTTTCAACCTTAGTTATACAGTGGTACCTCGACATACGAGTTTAATTGGTTCCGCAACCTTGCTCGTATCTTGAATTACTCGTATCTCGAAGCAAATTTCCCCATACAAAACAATTGAACTACCTTTAATCCATTCCAACCCCCAAAATGTCACCCCAGTTATTTTTGTTACGTGGTTTTGAATAATAAAAACGTATTTATTAATGACAAATATTTATTGTACAAAAACCAAGCAGGTTTGTTTCTTCCTCCCTCTCAGAATGCTACATTTTTCTCACTTTCACCTGTAGGCCGTTTAGAAAAAAACATGTCCAAGAAGGTTTGTTTCTTCCTCCCTCTCAGAATGTTCCGGAAATGAATTAGGCAAGTGTCATTAAAAAGATAAGATGCTACCGGCCGACCTGCTAAACCGAACTCGTATCTCGTAATTCAAAGCAAAAAATCACTCGCTCGCCGGCTCGTATCTCGAAAAACTTGTATGTTGGGGCACTCGTATGTCGAGGTACCACTGTAGTTGTCGTTACCATTGGTTACCACAGAAATGGGTTTTTTCAAAATTTAACTGCGCATTTAACCCGTAACTATACCAGAAAAGTAACCAGTCAAAAATCAGTAGTTATGGTTAAATTTGATAGTTTTGATAGATGTCGCTGGTTATTTTTGTTCATGACTAACCATTTGACGTTTGTACGGGTCGATTTCGTCAAATTTTGTTGTGCATATCAAAACACAGTATAATATATTTATAATAGTAATAAAAACGATGAGATGATAATGGAATATATATTGAAAAAAAAAAGAAAAAAGTGTGTGGTTTGGGACGACTGCGAATTTTTAGTGCGATGATGCTTGTATATAGAAATAGTGAGATATCTCTTTATATAATTACCGATGACATTTGCAAACATTTTTTATTTTTTATGTAGCTTCTCGGGCAACTAACAGGTACTATGTCAAATATTAATTTAACACGCACCCAATAACAAGTTGCCACATTCTGAAGACTTACGATATTAATCGTCTTCACAGATCCAGACTGAAAACACAATTAAAAACTGTGTCTCCACCGGGAATCGAACCCCCGGGAGCCTTGGATCAGCAGTCAGATACCCAACCAACTGAGCCACGAAGGCCAAAAACATTCAAAATTGTTCACCATAACCTAGCAATTTTATGACCTCTGAAGCACAAATACATATATAAAAGAAAACGAGACACACTATATCTTCTATCTTTTATATAGTATGAGCAAGAAAGAGATAGGAAAAGCTCAGAACGTATTGTTTACAATTTGTATGGAATATTGCTCGAGGGTCTTTATACCTGCAATACCCGTAGCTTTAACTATGACATAACTACACTTGAAAAAACCGTTTTAAGATATTTAGCTATTTCTTGTATAATCCGTAGTTATATTTTAACTAGAACTACCGATTTAACTATTCTGTGATAAAACCCGCCGTATAAAAACCACATTTGTATTTGTCAAATAAATATTGAACAATATTCTTTCTGCGTCCCTCAATTCCCTCCTTTCTTTCCTCATAGCTATGATCAGTTTATTTACTGTAGTCATATTTTTTTCTTTCTTTTGCTGTTGTTTGGAAAAAGACCGTACACTTTGCATGCCATCACGCCATTTGCCTCACGGGGTAGGCAGAAAGAAGAGAATGCCATGAAATCTCTCGACACACATTCATCGCCTCTTCAACAACATTCATGCTTCGTCTCATGCATGTTCCTCTGTTGTTGAAGCTTCTTACGTTCCGTCAGAATATCGTTCACATGGTCTTGCCATCCTTTACTCTCCACGCGTTTCTTGCCTCTTAATTCCTTTGCTGTCAGCTTTGTATATTTTTCAGACCTTCTTCATTCATTCTTCCCAAGTGGCCAAACCATCCCAATGTGTTAACTTTCATTCTATTAATTACATCTTTCTTCAATTTACATCCTTTCCTAGTGTCCTCATTTCTTACTCTGTCATGCTAACTCTTACTCTGTAACTATTTTTTTCCTCTTTTTTTTTTTTACTTAACTTTTGTAACCTTATATTCTCTTATTTACGTAACTCTTACTTGTGTAACTTACATGTGTGATTGAATATGAGCTCATGTAATTTATATCTATAATTAAAAGTAACGACTTTTTGATTCTACATTTATTTTTTATTCTGCGCGATAGGCCTATTTCGCCTTGTTAGGGCATTAACTAGCTTATAAAATAGCGAAATAGGCCTATCGCGCAGAATAAAAAAAAAATGTAGAATCAAAAAGTCTTTACTCTTAATTATAGATACAACTTATAATGGAATTCTACCAAATAAAAACTTCGTTGATAATTAAGCTCGTGTAATATTGTGTGCATGCATAATTGGACGTCCAGCACTCAATAATAATAACCAATATTATTTTCTTTTTATGAAAATTGTAAACTGATGTACCCTTTTTAATAAAATAAATAAATAAATACATTGATATTTTACAAGTTCTTTTTAGCGAACTCATTTCAACTGCATTTTTTCTGCTTTCGTACGTCTTCTGCCATGCCCAGGTTTCACTTGCATTCATCAAGTGAACCCTGGACTTAATTCAAATTCATTTATGGGTACACTTTGTGCACTTTTCTGCATATATTATTAGGTATGGTGTGCACATATTATTCTTGTTACCAAAATACATGTATTTTTTAATTGTTGCCTAGCCTAATTCCGTCACTCCTGGACGAAGACCTTCTACATCTCCTTCCAAACCACCCTATCTTGTGCTCTAAGCATCCAATTGACAACAGCATGACTGCCTCTCATCATTGGTGATCTCCCAACAACTCTGGTTTTCATTTGCGGTCTTCAATCAGACATTATCGATTATATTTTAATTACATTAAAATTAAAATTAAAACATTGTTTTTATTTCAATGTAATATATGTTTGTGGGATGTTTTCTTACCATTATTAAAAAGTATATCTGTTAAAAATTAATCTGAGATGTTTTTTATGTTTTCCTTGTGTTTAGAGAGATAGATTGCAGGCCGAGTGTAAAGATACTATTGTCTGTCTCAAATAATGATTACTAGTCTGCATTTGAATGATCTGATGATTGATAATTTACGACCGAAATGTTTATTGAAGCCGCTTTGGAATCGATCTAATTGTCTTCACTTTCACTTTGTTAAATATCATTGGATGCATTTACTACATCAAATTATTTATGAACGTTGTTAGAGAGGAACTTGACAAACCAGTTAGAGACAGCCTTGAAATGGATTCATTCAATTTGTTTATAGTTCTTTTTTTATTGAAACGAGTATCATAACATGTATTTTATTTTTCTAAACTAATTATTTATTTCTATATAATTAGTTTGAAACTAATTATGTATTTTGTAACATAGAAAACAACGAAAATCAACGTTTACATTAATAGGGTGACTGCTGCCAACGTACCTATTTTTTCAATTTTAATTTGCATCATTACTATAAAACGAATCATTTTGAAAAAAATAACCTAGTTAGTTTAGATATTAATAAAGAGAAATATACCTTAACTTTTTGATTATGTTCTGTATATATTCTTGTAGGAAAATAATAAGCATACCCCGATTTTAGACATTTATCTTAAATTTCTAAAAAAATATAAGGTATAGAGCAATATTTTTTTTTATAAATTAAAGAAGAACAAAATACCGGGAAAAATATGATATGACATTGCATTAACGCATCAGGTTAAGTAAATAAACCAAAAAAACTTTTATTACGCAATGGCGCTGAATGGAAAATAAATGGTTTTTAGGTTTATTTACTAAACCTGAAGCATTAGTGCAACGTCACATCATATTTTTCTAGATATTTTTGTCTTCTTTAATTTAAAAAAAAAATATTACTCTACGCCTTATATTTTATTAAAAATATATGATAAACGTTGAAAATCGGGGTATGCCATTATTTTTCTACAAGAATTTATACAGAACATTATCAAAAAGTTAAGGTATATTTTTGTTTATTAATACCCAAACTATCTAAATTATTTTTTTCAAAACGATTTGATAAGAAATAATGATGGTATATCAAATTGAAAAATAGGTACGTTGGCAGCAGTCCCCCCCTTAATGTAGTTATTTAAAGTGCATAACTATACTGGAAAGTTGACTTTATCAATTCTTGTTTATAGAATATTATCTAGTGGCGGCTCTTCCTAAAGGGCTCTCGGGCTCAGCCCTCCCAAACACTTTGTTCAAAAGATTCCAAAAAATGTATGTAATTAAATTTTGAGAACACATTATTTTTCTAATTAATGTTTGCCGCCTTACGCCTGTAGTATATTTAGCGAAAGTATTTAAACCTATCTGCTTTGTAAAGCAAGATTCTATGAAATATTTCATAGAATCTTGCTTGCTTGCTCAGGCAAAGTCGACTTGTGCCGGGAGAACCCATACAATTCACACTGAATGTATGCCGATATAGAGCAAAACGGGGCAGTGCCCGCGAAGGATTACAGTATATTTTCATTCATTCATATTTTGTTGTACGTTGCGCTGGTCGAATGCTTGGTAAGCAGTTGCAATTCCTTGAAGCTAACATTAATTGATATCGTAATATTACATAGTTTAAACTATAAATCAGAAGTTTATTTTTTTCAATTTTGTATGATCAAAATTTATAAGCTGTCACAAATTATTTTTAAAATTAATCGATGAAAACCCAACCAAATACAGTATAAATGATTAGGTTCACGTCACAATTTCCGATAAACAAAATAATTATGGAAAACACTGATAATTTTTATATACGAAAAAAATATTGCTCCACATATCTGCTTTCTGTAGTAAGTTAATTTCTCTTCTAGGTAAAATTATATATATCGGCATTTGTGGTTCAGTAGGTTACATATTTTACGGGTTCGATTCCCGGTGGAGACAGTCTCCACCAACTGACACATCACAAAGTGATGTGCCAGCCATTCATATCATTCAAAATCTAATGGGGTCTAAGTGGGTATTAAATAAACAAATTTGAAAAGAATCGAATGAGTACTTTAGTCTATAATCACTAAATAGCACATAGTACACAGCACACACACACAGAGATACATTGTGATGAAACTTTCAGAATACAATCTTAACATTATATTCGTTGATAATCTGAAATAAAAAAATAACCTTAAATTTGCTATTTCATAACTCCACATTGTATCCCCTCGGGTTATTGAGGAGTAAAAAACACTTTTCCTTTACTAGACAGAAATTTAAATTTTGCCGACCGCCATGTCACAGTTGGTAAGCCGTTCGGTTTCTGTGCGGATGTCCTGGGTTCGATTCCCAGCAGAGGAGAAATTTATTTAAAAATTTATTTCTCACACAAAAATTGCTTCTCTGTGCTGGAAAAACTGGTTAGTTGGAAGAAATTGCCATGCGGCAATAAACTCGCTACTTGCGAAGGGTGCAAGGAAGTGTTCATTATTATTATTATCTAATTTATTTAGATTCATTGTTGAAATTATTGTAACAAACCGCCTATTTTATGATTTCACTATATTTTTTTTCATAAATTTCTCAACATGTATCATGCAGAGAGTGTTTTTGGTTGTATTTTTATACAAAACTCTTTAATTATTTTCTTTTATTCGCACTTGTCACGCACGGGTGAGATGTGTAAGGTATAAGACTGTCTGTCATGGTTCGAAAACATGCTCCAATTGTACGCAATAAGTTGTCCATGACCCGTCTATGCACCCGTTGACAAAACGGTCCTACATGTTATTCATTGGCAGCACGTCCAAAATTCCATCAAACTAAATTCCACATTGAAAATTGTTATACAACACAATAGGCACGTCACAATCCATATCACATTCATTTAAAATTGAGAACATTTGATATTAATGATGGCATTGAACTTCATAATAGGCAAATTTCACATATATTTTTTTTTTTGCTGAAAATACGATTACTTGATAGTGAAAAAAAAATTATTCTTGCCCCCCAAAAAATATTGTTTGGTAGATGTGGCAACACTTTCAACCCTTTCCTCTCCCAAAAATATTGCTACCTACATCAGTAGTATTATAAACATCTATAGCTCGTCACTGTGTACGTCTCAATAACAGTTGAAGATATTCGATTCAAGACGAAATATACATATTTCGTGTTTCATCTCTAAATGCATTTTAATAAAATACATTTATATTAGATTCTTAAACAAATATAAGATTCCAGAGGACAAAAGTTTTCAAAATACACCATACACATAAAAACATTGTCACGAAACTCATAGTATGCACTCTCAACATGATACATGTTGAGAAATTTATGTAAAAAAATTGCATTACTAATAAGATTAGCACTGATTTATCAATGTTGATGAGGCGATGTATATGTCAAGATAGAAGAATGCGGTGATCGGTTCTCACTGCCTACCCCTTGAGGAAGTGGAGAGTAAAAAATACACTTTCTCTATAGAGAATATACAGAAGCTATTTTACTTCTGTTATGTGCATTTTTCATACAAACATGAAATTTATTTCACATTAATATGGCAGACCATAGATTTTTTCTTTAAATTTTGACAATCCTGAATGCATTTTTGAAGAGTGTATTTTTTTTTCTCTTAAGGCTTTTCACCCAAAAAAGGATGTTGCAGCCGTTATTAATCAGAAACATTAGTTAACAAAAGTTAAGTCAATAAAAAAAAATTAAATAATAGTCATATTTTTTTATAATAGATTTAAATATTAAACCATGAACTTGAGAGTGTATTTTTAATTGCATTGCATTTTTGAAGAGTGTATTTTTATTATATTGCATTTTTGAAGAGTGTATTTTTATTGTAAGAGTGAAAAGTTCAACAGTATAAAAATACTTCAATTTTCCAGACCGTGAGAGCATTTTGAAAATTTGGAAGGAAATGATGAAAACATAGAGAAGAAATTAAAAGTTGTCTATGAAAAACTAATTAGCCTTATGGTCTATGCACTTTAAACATATGAAATCGATCAAACTTATAGTTCGGGCTTTAGAGAGGACACAAATAGGATACGTGGTACTCCATACATACAAACACATCACTACGAAACTCATAGTGTGCACTCTCTACATGATACCCGTTGAGAAATTGATGTAAAAAAACACGCTTACAAATTGTGGAATCATGAATCTCCACCATTCCATAGTATGAAGAGTAAAAAATGTGAATTTGTCGGATATTTAATCTCCCCCCCCTACCTTTCTGCCTTCCCATCATGTTTTTAAAATTGTTAAAATGTAATAAAATATCTTGTAATACATACATGTTAAAATACAATAATTGGTGATATAAAAGTTTTCATTATATGTTTGTATATTTTTACTCCTCACTAACCCAAGGGGATATAGTGGGGAGTTATGATTTCGCAATTTTTAAGGCTATTTTTTATTGCAGATTAGTATCATGCCGAGATTGTATTCTGAAAGTTTCATCACAATGTATCTGTGTGTATGTGCTGTATGCTATGTACAGCATGTTCATTTTATTTTATCGATTATAGACAAAAGCACTTATTCGATTTTATTCAAATTTTGCAAATTTGTATATCTAATACTCACTTAGACCCCATTAGATTTTGAAGGATATCTAAATAGTGCTTCTCAATTTTTTTAACTGTCAAATAGTACAATGTGACCCCAAGCTCACGAAACTTATAATTTCAAATTTTATTTTAAAATTGGTAAAAAGAATTATCAAATTTTCATAATAAAATATTTAAATAAAAAATAATCTATCAAACTCATTTCATGAAGATGCTGAATATTTTCCATACAAAATTTGAATACTTTATAGACTGACTTGTTAGTGAGGAGTTTAGCGTTGGCCACAACCCACTCGTGTTTTGTTGCTGTTGTATTCTATTAAATAAATAAAAAAATCTTTATCATAATACAAGTAGAAATATTCTTGATGATAGAAATATGGCATACTTTACTTGTCATATATATATTTATATATTTATATCGATACCTCCTACGTAAACTACCGTAAGCCACATTTTTGCGATTTTGAGTTTTTTACATATTTGGGTTCCTTTTGGATCAATCTATCAAAAACACAAACAAATAAAATTCAAAACGTCCTACAAATATGTATCTTACAAACTTAAAATATTGTATCTAAAATTTAGAATGACGTGTAGTACGGTATAAACAAATTCTATTGTTTACGTAGAAAAAACGCAGAGAATTCTGTGACGCTAGTGTAGCATTTTTCTGGAAGTATTGACTCTGTTGAAATTATTTAAATCGTAAATTTTAAATAATATTTTTTTTATAACTCAATCAATATAAACGCAATATGTTAATATTTGTGTTTCCTGTGAACATTTGAAACTTTAAACTGTTCTCCTCTAAATTTGACTTTTTGCACTTACGGTAGTTTACGTAGGAGGTATCGATATAGTAAACACGACCAAACATACAATGTTGCTGTGTCAATAACTGGCTTTGGTCTTGACACTGCTCTGTATTTGACCTTTACATAATCAACATTCAACCGTTACTTTTACAATAATTAATTACATCATTCGATTCACTATCAATTCAGTACAGACTCACAATAATTGAGAAATTTTACCAGTCAATTAAATTTTGTTTTGTAACATTTCGTAACTTGTTTTTTACTCCTCACTAATTAAATAATAGTTATAATTTCGCAATTTTAAGACTATTTTTTAATTGCCTATTATCAACTAGTATCATGCTGAAATTGTATTCTGAAAGTTTCATCACAATGTATCTGTGTGTGTACTATGTGCTGTGTGCTATGTATGGCGTGTTTATTTTACTTTATTGATTATAGACTTAAGTACTCATTCGATTATTTTCAAATTTTACAAATTTGTATATCTAATACTCGCTTAGACCCCATTAGATTTTGAAGGATATCTGAATAGTGCTTCTCAATTTTTTTAACTGTCAAATATTTTAAAGTGACTCCCAAGCTCAGGAAACTCTTAATTTGAAATTTTTATTTCAAATTGGTAAAAAGACACATCACTTTCATAAAATTACATTGAAGAAATATCAAATTTTCATAATAAAATATTTAAATAAAAAAAATAATCAAAAGCTGAAAATTTTCCATACAAAATTTGAATACTTTTAGTGACTCGTTAGTGAGGAGTTTAGCGTTGGTTGGTGCGTGGAGATACACAAACGTTTCGTGCTTCCTTTTTATAAGATAATGCACACTTGTCACTGGTTTATTTTCTTTGTTTTTATTTTTATTTTACAAAGGACAGCACACAGTAGGTACATGCATACAATTATTAAAAATAAATAAATAAAAATACAAATATAACATGTTCCTCACATTGTGGGATGTGAATGGTGTAAATGGATGAATCTGGAATAGAAGAAGATTGAAATGAATACATATTAAGAAAAACTGTTTTATTTAAAATAATATCACACTTCAAATCATTATGCATTTTTTTCTTTCTAACATGGCCACGTAGGGGACACCAGCTATTAGAATTTGAGTCCATTATACTCTTCCGAAGAAGTGCACTACCTAGCGTTGGGGAGGATTTGCAATCTGCTCCTGGGTTTGCAAAAAGACTTGGGTTGTAAGAAGGTGGAATCACAGACTTCAGAAGATTGTTCCACAGCCGGGCTGCTATATTAATAAATGAGTTTGAGAAATGACTGGTTCGTGTATATAGAAGGTTTACCGTAAAAGGGTGTTGAGATTGAATAAAACGAGTGACTCTATTGTGAATGGATGGAAGAGGGACCAGGGATGCAAGTTCTTCCGAGCATCTTCCGTGGTAGTATCTATAGAATAAACTTAGAATACCGACCTTGCGTCTATGGTCTAATAATGATTGCAATCCATTAGACAATGATGGATGGTCAATCAGACATACAGCATGCCTTTGTACAGCATCGAGGGTATTCAGTAGGTATTGGGGGGCGCCACTCCAGAGGTGACTACCATACTCAATAATTGGGCGTATTTGCGCTTTGTAGCAAATCATATCAACGCATCAAAAAAATCAAATGATATCAAAAGGGAGTTAGGAATCGGAGGATGACGAAGGATATTTTTAATAATATATTTTGCAATCAATATTTTAATATATTTCGCAATCAATATTTTAATATATTTCGCAATCAATATTTTAATATATTTCGCAATCAATATTTTAATATATTTCGCAGTCAATATTTTAATATATTTCGCAGTCAATATTTTAATATATTTCGCAATCAATATTTTAATATATTTCGCAATCAATATTTTAATATAGGAATCGGAGGATGACGAAGGATATTTTTAATAATATATTTTGCAATCAATATTTTAATATATTTCGCAATCAATATTTTAATATATTTCGCAGTCAATATTTTAATATATTTCGCAATCAATTTTTCAATATATTTCGCAATCAATATTATTTTTCTAATTAATTTTATGTTTATTGTATTTACTTTTTATCTTTATTATTTTAATCTTAGTTGGTATTAAAGCTATTTGCTAATCTTTAATTATCTACTTCCTTTCATTGAAGATGTATTTAAAAATTAACTGTATTTTTACTCTCCGCTACTATATAAATGATATTTTTTGAGAAATTTTTAACTTCTCAATAGACGCGAAGTTGGAATATTTTATTATAGGCGAACCAGTAATTCAAGGCACCTGCAGAGCTTACGACATGTCATGGGCTGGTTTACGTGATCACTTTATGCGCTTGGGCAACGTTCACCAATTATGCCTTCTTATTGAGTTCCCCTATCAATGAAATTTTGAAAGATCTATAAATTTTATTAATGAGAAACTGATCGTTTGAAAATAAGCTGTTTTTTCCATCACCATCTGTGAAGTGAGGAAGAAACCTTTTTGTTACGCCATCTTTTACAAGCGCATAAAGTGATCACATTAACTTGCCGATTACAAGTGCCTTTTGAGTTCCTGGTTCTCCTATAGGTAATATTCCGACTTCGTCTCTATTGAGATGTTAAAAAATTTTCCACAATATCATTGACTCCCCACAGGGAAAAAAAGAATGTTTGCATATATGCAACTTCAAAAATATTCGATTTATATATATGTATGTATTGCAATTTCACACACAATTTAAAGCATATTTTAATACAATAAGTTATCAATGGGTTTCTTGCAGAGTTTTGTTGCAATATTTTTGTATGTATGGCATAATCTAAAGTAATAAAGCAATCAAAATGTTAGTGTATGTGTGTGTGTATGTGTGTGTGTGTGTGTTTGTCTCACGCCTTCTGAAAAACCAAGAGCATCTAAAAATCTAATTTATGTGCGAACGTGTACCAGTATACCTGATGCAGTGTCACGCTAAAAATAATGCGATAAAAATGCTGAATTTTAAAAATATTTCAATAATTATTTTTTTCATACAAAATTTTCCAAGTCATATCTGTCAAAAAAGTGTACATTTTGCACGCAAATATCTGTTAGTTTAAAAGTTAGAAGTACGTATTTACACGAAGAAAATATATTTTCAAGTATAACTTAGCGTTTAAGTGAAAAACATGGTGAATATTTTGTATAATTATAATGTTTAACTTATTTTTAAAGTAAGCGTTTTGTACAAATGTACATATAACCCCGCCATTTTAATATCTTTTCATACGATATTTAATTTTCCTACCGAATGAATATGTTCTTTAAAATAATATACCTTTGAAATAAATGTGATTATGAAATAATAAAATGAAACACAAGACATTACAGCAAGTTTTAAGACATATATTGTAAAAGTCTGTTAATTATTAGTAAAGATATAGGCATAATAAAATTGCATAATTTGTATGTAATATTTGATATTTTGGACAATTTTCGTTTTTGTGGCTTCGAACAAACCAATGTATGTAGGTACCTACCTACATATCCAAAAAAATGTATCGAGCCCATTTGATAGTAATATTTTATATGTTCGATGGTTACTATGGTTACGGAAAGATTCTGATATTCAAATAAAATTTGATATGAATCGAATTTATTTAGAACATTGTTGTAGGTAGGTACCTACCTAATACTATTTACTTACAAATCAACAATATACTGATTTCCTATAGGAAAATTATTTTATTTATTTATTTATGTATGGATGCATGTATGCTATGTGCTCCTAAACCGTTTGTCCGATTACAATGAAACTTTGGTGAATTGTCGAGCGTATGCCCGGGATGGTTTCTGGATTTAAATTTTTTTCTTATTTTTCTTCTTCTTCGTGTATTTGGTCATTTTACCAATGAAAGCGGAATATCCTGGGAAACGAAGGTCCGACTGTCTCTCCATTTCTTCGCAGGTCTTCCAGGACGGTTCCTGGATTTAAACTTTTTTCTTCTTCTTCATCGTGTATTTGGTCATTTTACCTATGAAGGTGGACTAACCTGGGAGAAGAAGTTCCAATTGTCCTTCCATCTCTTCGCAGGTTTCTGGATTTAAACTTTTTTCTTCTTCTTCTTCTTCTTCATGTATTTTTGGTCATTTTACCTATGAAGTTGGAGAATACTGGGAGAAGAAGGTCCAACTGTTCTTCCAACTCTTCGCAAGTCTTCCAAGACGGTTTTTGGATATAAACTTTTTTCTTCTTCATCGTGCATTTGGTCATTTTACCTGGACATTTTAGGTGGACTATCCTGGGAGAAGAAGGTCCAATTTTCCTTCCATATCTTCGCAGGTATCTGGATTTAAACTTTTTTCTTCATCTTCTTCGTGTATTTAGTCATTTTACCTTTGAAGGTGGAGTATCCTGGGAAAAGAAGGTCCAATTTTCCTTCCATATCTTCGCAGGTATCTGGATTTAAACTTTTTTCTTCTTCTTCTTCGTGTATTTAGTCATTTTTCCTTTGAAGGTGGAGTATCCTGGGAAAAGAAGGTCCTTTCATCTCTTCGCGGTTCTTCCAGGATGGTTTCTGGATTTAAACTTTTCTTAAGCGGCTGAAGGGACGGGATGTAATGAAGGGAAGGGATGCACTAAAGGGCCTGAAGGGATGGGAGGTATAAAAGGGCCTAAAGGGACGGGAGGTACTGAAGGGCCTGATTGGAAGGGACGTAATGATGGATTGAAGGGATGGGAGGTACTGAAGGGTCTGAAGCGACCGTTCGTGGAGTCTAATTCTTTTTCTTCGTTTTCTTATTTTATGTAGAACTTTGGTGAATTTTATACAAAACTATTTCCTATGGATTAATCTTCTTCTTCTTTTATGTAGACCTTTTAGTCAGTTTTTATGCAATCTATTTCCAATAGTCTAATTCTTCTATTTTATGTATTTTTTCTTATTTTATGTAGACCATTGAAATAGTTTTTTATACAAACTATTTCTTATAGTCTTATACTTATTCTTCTCTTTTTTATTTAGACTTTTGGGTTAGTTTTAAGTCTAATAGTCTATTGTGCAGAAATATTATTAACAATATGCACACTTGATGAAAATACATATGTAAAAACGAATGGGATGTGGGATGTGACGATGTAACCTGCACTAGAATATTTTCAATACTTTTGTTTAATCAAATTTAAACCATTTATATCATCCTATTTTGAATAATTTTCAACACCTTCATATTTGATTTCGTTGACGATATTTAAATAATGGGGGTTGTGGCCATTACTGAACTCTTCACAACGTTTATATTCAAATTAAAAACTATTTATTATAGTTTAAGTCTTTTTCTTCTTCGTTAATGTAGACTTTTGTGTCAATTTTAAGTCTATCAGTCTAATTGTGCAAAAATATAATGCACACTTGATGAAAAAATATAAAAACGAATGGGATGTGACCAACACTAGATCTTTTCAGTACATTATTTAATCAAATTTAAACCACATTCCAACATCCAAAATTACTAAATTTTCAATAGGTATATATTACAATTTGTTTTCGATGATAATATTTAAAAATGGGGGTTGTGTACAACGTTGATAAACTGTCATATTTAAAACCATTTCGCGTAGTCCATGCGTGCAGAAATTGTATATTATACTTCATTCACACTTTATAGCAATATATAAAAAAGAATGGGTTGTGGCCATCACTTGAACATTTTACAATGCTTAAACTCAATCAAATTTCAAACCACTTTTCATAGTCCGATATTGCAAAATAATTGGGTGACAATATTATAAAAACGATTGCTTATTCCTTCACAGTTTTACATTCTTGGCCAACGGCGGGACATAAAGGCTAGTAAAAAATATATAGGTAAACTATTTATATACCTACTAAAAAAAAGTAGAACACAGTTCCACTGCGCAGATTTTTTTTTTAATTATGTACATACATACCATCACGCCATGTCCCTTGCGGGGTAGGCAGAGAGAACCGAACGCCACATTTTTAATTATGTCTCACGCAATTCTTTCTTTGGGCTGGAAACGCTGGTTGAATTTTATTTATTTTTATTCATATCAACGGTCGGGGAACTTTTTTAACCATTACCCAAAAATATTTTTGCGTAAGTCGATATTACCCCTTCCCCCCATTTTGAAAAGAAGACAATCAACGTATATTTAAATAAACATTATTTATTGAATTAATTTACACGGAAAATAAAAAAAAAGTTACATGAAAATAGTAAGTATGTAATAGACAAACAAAATAAAATTCTCAAATTGGATCAAACAAAAATTCAGATTTTCAGGTTTCCCTTTCAGTTTTTGGAGAAATGATGTTGCTTCATGTTTGATGCAATTTGCTTCAAAATTGGGACTTTTTGATGTAAGTAGCACCTGAATTAATTAAGTTTGTAAAAATACTAACACATTTATGAAATAGCAAACTAGAAAAATTTCCTTATTACCCCAAAAAAATACATTTTTACTCCATTTGGGGAATTTATCCCGGTTCCCCGACCGCTGATTTATATCATCTCGACACTTATAAAATCATTTATAAATACTATTCCTACCTCACTAGGTTTACTCCTGCTTCGAGGTTGGAGATTTACAATATTATATTTATACATTTACATTTAATTAGATTAGTTTTACTTGTGCAGGGTGCAAAGAATTGTGTATTGTTATTTAATAAGTAAAGATATCATAATAAAATAGAATTTAAAAATCGAAAAACAAAGCTAAGCCTGTGTGAGAATTGAAAACTCTCTCACAGGATGGTTCTCCATTAATATGGGAGTGAAGCAAGGGTGCGTACTATCACCGTGGCTCTTTAATCTATACATTGACTACTGTGTGAGAGCACTAAAGAATGAGAACATTGGGCTGAAACTGGAAGGTGTGACTGTATGTGATCTAATGTATGCGGATGACAAAGTATTAATGGCTGAAAGCGTGGAAGACTTGGAATGTTTGGTTAAAATAGTATTCGATGGATGCATGCAAAATGGATTGAGAATGAATGCAACTAAATCTAAAGTAATGGTATTTGAGAAGAGCGAAAGACAAACAAAATGCGAGATACGAGTGGAGAATGTACAATTAGAACAAGTGGATGAATATTTATACTTAGGAAGCATGTTTCAGCGTGATGGAAGATTGGAAAAAGATATTGAAAGGAGAGTAACAGCAGGTAATAGAGTGAATGGTGCATTAAGAACGGTAATGGCTGACCCAATTATTTCGAGGCAAGCAAAGCTCGCGGTACACAATGGTATCGTCGCACCGACTCTAATGTATGCTAGTGAGACATGGACATGGCAGAAAACGCATGAAAGTAGAATTAACGCGGTTGAAATGAGGTCACTAAGACGAATGTGTGGTAAAACAATGTATGATAGAATAAGAAATGAGGATATTAGACGAGAATGTATGATTGAAAGAAATATCGTAAGTAAGATGAAAATAAATGCCCTTAGGTGGTTCGGCCACATAGAAACAATGAGCGATGACCGTCTGACAAAAAAAGTGTACAAGGCTGATAAAAGAGGAACGAAAAGTAGAGGTCGGCCAAGAAAAAGTTGGCACGATCACATAAATGGGATTTTGAAAGATGGTGATGTTAGAAGTAAGAATAATAGAAGAGCATGTATGAGACAATGTATGGACGTGAATGAAGCGAGGAATGTGTGTCAAGAGAGAGGAGTCTGGCGTTCGGTTCTCTCTGCCTACCCCAAATAGGGAAATGGCGTGATGGTATGGTATGGTAAAAACAAATAATTTTATTAATATTTTAAAAATGACCTGAAAAATATATATTGCGTACATTGTTTTTTTAATGGCAATTTTATTACATTCTAGAGGAATATGTGAAATAAATATATTTTGTTGTTTTTAATGATGCAATACAGAATCAAATATTGCTTAGTATTTATCTATCGCCTTGACGACCACACGACAGACGGATGTTGTGAAATATCAATTTGAATATTGATAATAATATTATTATTAATGTAATGAATGATTGTTATCAAAAAAGAAACTTGTTTTGTAGCTTATTTTCTGTAGGCACGTCTCACACACCCGCTCAATGAACCAATCGGAGAACTAGATTTGCAAGTAGATGTTTTCATATGAAATGAAATGATTTATTTTTCTTTATTCTTACATATTACAATAGTAAAAAACTCGCCATATAGTAAAAGACATACCGTCTTACTTTTAAACGTAAACTATCTATAGTACCTGGTAATAGAGCGTGATTAACGAAAAAGTTTACTTATAAACCGTGACTAGCTTTATTACTCCTTAATTTCATAGATGTCAAGTTAGGACAGGTCGAGATGTGCTTGACTAAAGCGTCATACCAAATATTTCAAAATGGCGGATCATTCACATATAATCCGATGCATATTTGAGATTGACAGAAAAATTGAATCCTTATAACTATAACGTTTTTCATCGCAACCATGTTTAAATTGACTCAACACGGCACAACGCGAAGTTTGTTTTCATTTTTCGATGTCAGTTATTCAAAGATTACATGCATTTTTCTATTTTTTGACATCTGTGAAGTCAATGCGGCCATATGAAAAAATAAATGAGGGTGTTCGTAAACAATTTGGTGAACTAGTTAGTCATATCTTAGTATTCGTTTATAAGTAAGATTTTTTTAATACAATCTTAACTATTTTAGTCGTGCTTAACTAGCTGCACGTTTCGTAAGCTTTTAACGGATTCCTGGACAATTGGCCGTGGACAATTGTCCGTACGCCCTTTTTACCGTATGGACAATTTATCGTGAGGACAATTGACAACAATTGGCAATTGGCCGTGAGGATAATTGGCCGCGAGGACAATTGGCCGTGAGGACAATTGGCCGTGGGGACAATTGGCCGTGAGGACAATTGGCCGTGGGGACAATTGGCCGTGGGGACAGTTGGCCGTGAGGACAGTTGGCCGTGAGGACAGTTGACCGTGAGGACAATTGGCCGTGGGGACAGTTGACCGTGAGGACAATTTATCGTATGGACAATTGACCGTGCGGAAACTATTTTTAGCATCAGAAAATTTTTTCTTTCTTTTATCGTTTGAGTTAAATAAATTGCGTGAATAAAAAAATGTTCATTTATTCACTCATGCTCCCAACCCAGAGAAGCAATATTTGCGTGAGAAATGATTTTAAATAAATTTCTCGTCTGCTGGGGATCGAACCTAGGACACCCACACAGAAACCAACCGGCTTTCCGACTGTACCACGGCGATCGGCATTCTCTAACTTTCAAGAATAAAAATAAAGTTCACCTTTGTATTGCAGGTTTTATTTATGCCACAAACCATTTGTTTATTGAAAATTGTTTGGAAGAATTTGCCAGATCTAAAATAAACTTTGTTTATTGTTGCGTATTAAAAATATTACATAATATGAATTCAATGACAGTGAATTCTAATATTGGAAGCCAATTCTACGAAAGTTTTTTTTGGCAGTGGTGCCAATTTCATATAATATTACTACCCAGTGCAATAGACGCATGTGACATCTACCTATTTTGGCACAAAGCTTCGTTTTAATAATGTATTATATAAAAAATATTTCTTCTGATGAAAGAAGGTAGTTTTGAGAAAGAGAGAAAGACGAAGAAGTATCTCGTCGATAAATAATTTTACACAACTGACGAAATGCAAAATGAAAGAGATTTCAATTAGCATGGAGTATTTTGTCTTTGTTTATTGATAATAATATGTTTGTTTATAATCAATGATGACTCCGAGTGCTCTCCTTAGAGCCTATGGAGGATAAACCAATATAAATACAAAATACACATGTTGCGTTATGATGAAAATAAAAACCAAAGAATATTAGTGCAGATCACTTGAAATGTTAGGTTAGGCGCAATACGCATGCGTAGTCTCCACCATAGACAATCTGAGTTCAAATTATTATCTACGGTTCACTAATTTTGTACATTTTAGTTTTAGGTACATTGTCAGTTACAGAATACAAAATGAAGTTTAAATGACCATTCTAAAATTTTAGATTGTTCCTATTTTAGTTACTGAATTGGACGTATTGTAATTTTAAGCCACCTCAAATGAGCTAATTCTTGTAGTAAAATTGGTTACATAATTTACACACAAAAATGAAATAAAAATTTATACAAATACTAACAACTTGTAATCTCAAAACGACCATCCTCATTTATAAAGCGGTAGGATGAGCCACCAATCCCAATATATTTTTACTATGTTAAACTTACTTACTCTACGAGTCCGAGTACTTCACCACTAGGCCTTCCCACTCCAGAATACAGCAACCGCAACGGCATTGTCATTAACCATCTTCAAGTCCTCTGCGTCGCATCTTACTGGCATATCTTGACAGATGAGGAGGTGTTTGTCAGTTTGTATCTTGCCGCAATTGCAGGAAACATCCTCTTCCACCCTTATACCCCATCTGTGCATGTTCTCTTTGCATCTGGTGACACCGACGCATAATCTATTATGTGTCTTCCATGTCAGGTAGGGTTGTTGGTGTCCCGGTCCCAAAATTTCCGATAGGTCAACCTGATCTCCACCGTATTGTGCTTGCCAAAGATCTTTCCTTGCCCTATCTGGTGGTAGTTTTAGGGGGGTGTAATTCTAAGGAAGCTTTTCCTTCATTTTAGTCTTGCTACCGGTGGTTTGTGACAAAAAATCCAGATATTATTCGGTCGCAGAGAAACACTGCGCAGAGAGGATTATGTTAAACTGCTGGTTTTTCATAGTTAGAGACATGGTTTTTAAGTATTCTAAGGTAGAGGCATTAACATTGTGGAAATTCATTTTAAAAATATTAAAATAACAAAGTATCTTTGTTTATTTCCCTTATTTATTTTTATTCCACTACTAGTTACAAGAACTACCGTTTTCTTCTTCAGGTGGGTTCAAACTACTATGTGAACATGATTTTAAAACATTGTGTTTTATTCTGAATCAGTGAGAGGATAAATATCATTAGTCTCTGGTCTATAGGTAGACGCGCATGGAAGCTAATTTCATCGGCCGATTAATTATCGGTGAGCTACAACATACGAATTACATGTAAGAGCGCGCATGAAAGCTAACAGAATCGACCGATTTAAAAATCTGTGAAGAGACACAAAAAAATCGGCCGATTTTTTGTAACCAATCCTGTTGTATGAGAGGGCGCGCATGGCGCATGCTCACCGATAATTTAATCGTCCGAGCGCAGTAGATCGAGAAGTACGTTGTCAGTGTTGCCTAACGAAATGTCAGAAAACATGGATGAAATAAATATTGATTCCGAACCTCCAAGTTCCGAACAATTAATTATATAATATGTTGAAGCACGTCCTTCATTGTATGATAAAAAATTAAGCGAAATATTAATCACTGGTTGGGAACAGCTAAATAATAATAAAATAACTGAATTGGGTAAGTTATTACTTAATTGATTAATAGTTACATAGGTAATTTAATAAATATTCCATTTAATGAATAAAAAAATCCATATTTCTAATCATATGTATATTAAAACTTGTGAATATACATATTGTATTTTAAATATGTGAATGTTGACCGCCGTGTTATTTCCAATCGTACGATTCTATAAGCTTCCATGCGCGCTAGAACCGATCGGCCGATAAATTAATCGGCCGATAATAATCGGCCGATGAATTTTAGCTTCCATGCGCGCCTTACCTATGGCATTATGTTATGGGGTGTGTGTTACATTAGTATTTGACAAAGTACATATCTGTTAGTTGCCCGCAGTACAAAATAGTTGAATTATTGAGTTATTTGTTTGTTTGCAGACCTGCCCAGTGTCCAATTGTAATACATCAAGATGACGACATACTTCAACTACCCATCGATCGAGCTGCAGGAGGAGCTCAAGAAGATCGCCAACGCCATCGTGGCTCCAGGCAAGGGAATCCTCGCCGCTGATGAGTCCACAGGTATTTATATATCAATCACAACCCATGTTTCTTTGTGTGTGATGCAAAATTCTGATGATGACTGAGGATTGTTGGGCACACAATACAAAATACTGATGATGACTGAGGATTGTTGGGCACACAATACAAAATAATGATGATGACTGAGGATTGTTGGGCACACAATACAAAATAATGATGATGACTGAGGATTATTGGGCACACAATACAAAATACTGATGATGACTGATGATTGTTGGGCACACGATACAAAATATGGGGAATTGTTGGGCACACGATACAAAATACTGATGATGACTGATGATTGTTGGGCACACAATACAAAATACTGATAATGACTGATGATTGTTGGGCACACGATACAAAATACTGAGGATTGTTGGGCACTTGATACAAAATACTGATGATGACTGATGATTGTTGGGCACACAATACAAAATACTAATGATTGTTGGGCACATGATACAAAATACTGATGATGACTGAGGATTGTGACTAAACTCAATCACTCGACAAATACTCTGCCTCCATTTAGGATGGTCATTGGTAGTTCAAAGGAAAGGTGATTGAAGGTCTGCAGTAGACTTAACGAGGTCACTCTTTCAGGTCGGTGAGCAGCGTCTGGATCTTCCATCCTCCACAATTCCCATTACTGCGAAATTCTCAAGGTTTTCGGGGGCCATTGTAACAATTTTAAATGATTGGCTGAAGTAATTTGAAAACACAGCCATTTTGTCAGCGAAAAAAACTCTTGTAACATTAATCTTAACTTTAAAATAATGTCAGCTGCAGCGATAAAATGTATAGTGTCATACTCGCAGACAATGTCGAAAAACTGAAAAAGGCTATGGAATCAGTCCAACTCCTTAAAAAACGGAATTTGCCCAACTAGTATTGATGGTATCAATTCTATAATTTGTGTTGACAAAGTGAAAATCCATTTTAGAATTAACAAATATAATTGAAAAAGTATTTTTCCAAAAAAATCTTTTTATGACCGAACGTTTTTACCGAGGTGACTCAGCATTATTAAAGCCCAACATGAAACTATATTTGACAGACCAGTCTAACCCTATGGAATCAGTCCAACATGAAACTATATTTGACAGACCAGTATTTACAACGTTGCTAGATGTGTGAGCGGAGTTAGAGGTGAAGTAAAAATTACACTAACTCCGCCCACACATCCAGCACCATTATAAATATTGAGGTATTGTTAATTTAGACCTTGATAATGCCGAGTCACCTCAGCGAAAACGTGTGATCATAAATAAAAAAATGAATTTATTGAAAAAACACTTTTCTATCTTATTTGTTAATTTTAAGTATTGAAGTTTACATAAAAATGTTATTCTTGGTTGAGCAGTTTGATTCATCATCAAGAAACGATCCTTTGAGTGTTGATGGAAAAAATATGAATACATAAGTTTCTACAATGAGATAAGATGGATGTTGGCAGAGCGGTTAGCACGATGGGTTAATAATCCATTGGTCGCAAGTTCAAATCCTGCCACAAGCGTTTTCATTCACCTTTAGCACAAGCATATATGCCTAATTTAAGGAATTTATCAGGATTTATATTTACTTGTTTCAAGGATATATTCATGTTTTTATTAAACAATCGATGACTATTTCGGCTCACAAGACCATATTCAACTGACTCATAGATTAAAAGCTGCGTAATTTACTAAATATTTTGTTTGTACATGTTTCAGGTACAATGGGCAAGCGTCTTCAGGATATTGGTGTAGAAAATACAGAGGAGCATCGCCGCAACTACAGGGAACTGCTCTTCAGCACTGACGCTGTAAGTTTTTAATTTAAATGAAGAATTTGTATTGTATTGTATATATTTTATTTAGATGTAATAAAAATACAATTTCTTACATCTAGTACAAACGAATATAAAAACAAACAATAAAAATAAACAAATCACATCGGATGACTAAATTAACACACAAAAAAGACACGTATCTATCAATAACAATAAAACACAAAGTAAAAAAAAAGGAAAACACACTACCACAATAGAAGACATCAAAGAACATGAAAAAAAAAATAGTAACAATATAGTATCAAAACAAGCAAAACAGATATTATAGTCTTAGAACATAATATGTAAACAATAGAAACACACTACCACAATAGAAGACATAATAATAATAACAATATAGTATCAAAACAAGCAAAACAGATATTATAGTCTTAGAACATAATATATAAACAATAGAAACACACTACCACAATAGAAGACATAATAATAATAACAATATAGTATCAAAACAAGCAAAACAGATATTATAGTCTTAGAACATAATATATAAACAATAGAAACACACTACCACAATAGAAGACATAATAATAATAACAATATAGTATCAAAACAAGCAAAACAGATATTATAGTCTTAGAACATAATATATAAACAATAGAAACACACTACCACAATAGAAGACATAATAATAATAACAATATAGTATCAAAACAAGCAAAACAGATATTATAGTCTTAGAACATAATATATAAACAATAGAAACACACTACCACAATAGAAGACATAATAATAATAACAATATAGTATCAAAACAAGCAAAACAGATATTATAGTCTTAGAACATAATATATAAACAATAGAAACACACTACCACAATAGAAGACATAATAATAATAACAATATAGTATCAAAACAAGCAAAACAGATATTATAGTCTTAGAACATAATATATAAACAATAGAAACACACTACCACAATAGAAGACATAATAATAATAACAATATAGTATCAAAACAAGCAAAACAGATATTATAGTCTTAGAACATAATATATAAACAATAGAAACACACTACCACAATAGAAGACATAATAATAATAACAATATAGTATCAAAACAAGCAAAACAGATATTATAGTCTTAGAACATAATATATAAACAATAGAAACACACTACCACAATAGAAGACATAATAATAATAACAATATAGTATCAAAACAAGCAAAACAGATATTATAGTCTTAGAACATAATATATAAACAATAGAAACACACTACCACAATAGAAGACATAATAATAATAACAATATAGTATCAAAACAAGCAAAACAGATATTATAGTCTTAGAACATAATATATAAACAGATATTATAGTCTTAGAACATAATATATAAACAATAGAAACACACTACCACAATAGAAGACATAATAATAATAACAATATAGTATCAAAACAAGCAAAACAGATACTATAGTCTTAGAACATAATATATAAACAATAGAAACACACTACCACAATAGAAGACATAATAATAATAATATAGTATCAAAACAAGCAAAACAGATATTATAGTCTTAGAACATAATATATAAACAGATATTATAGTCTTAGAACATAATATATAAACAGATATTATAGTCTTAGAACATAATATATAAACAGATATTATAGTCTTAGAACATAATATATAAACAATAGAAACACACTACCACAATAGAAGACATAATAATAATAACAATATAGTATCAAAACAAGCAAAACAGATATTATAGTCTTAGAACATAATATATAAACAATAGAAACACACTACCACAATAGAAGACATAATAATAATAACAATATAGTATCAAAACAAGCAAAACAGATATTATAGTCTTAGAACATAATATATAAACAATAGAAACACACTACCACAATAGAAGACATAATAATAATAACAATATAGTATCAAAACAAGCAAAACAGTTATTATAGTCTTAGAACATAATATATAAACAGATATTATAGTCTTAGAACATAATATATAAACAGATATTATAGTCTTAGAACATAATATATAAACAGATATTATAGTCTTAGAACATAATATATAAACAATAGAAACACACTACCACAATAGAAGACATAATAATAATAACAATATAGTATCAAAACAAGCAAAACAGATATTATAGTCTTAGAACATAATATATAAACAATAGAAACACACTACCACAATAGAAGACATAATAATAATAACAATATAGTATCAAAACAAGCAAAACAGATATTATAGTCTTAGAACATAATATATAAACAATAGAAACACACTACCACAATAGAAGACATAATAATAATAACAATATAGTATCAAAACAAGCAAAACAGATATTATAGTCTTAGAACATAATATATAAACAATAGAAACACACTACCACAATAGAAGACATAATAATAATAACAATATAGTATCAAAACAAGCAAAACAGATATTATAGTCTTAGAACATAATATATAAACAATAGAAACACACTACCACAATAGAAGACATAATAATAATAACAATATAGTATCAAAACAAGCAAAACAGATATTATAGTCTTAGAACATAATATATAAACAATAGAAACACACTACCACAATAGAAGACATAATAATAATAACAATATAGTATCAAAACAAGCAAAACAGATATTATAGTCTTAGAACATAATATATAAACAGATATTATAGTCTTAGAACATAATATATAAACAATAGAAACACACTACCACAATAGAAGACATAATAATAATAACAATATAGTATCAAAACAAGCAAAACAGATATTATAGTCTTAGAACATAATATATAAACAATAGAAACACACTACCACAATAGAAGACATAATAATAATAACAATATAGTATCAAAACAAGCAAAACAGATATTATAGTCTTAGAACATAATATATAAACAGATATTATAGTCTTAGAACATAATATATAAACAATAGAAACACACTACCACAATAGAAGACATAATAATAATAACAATATAGTATCAAAACAAGCAAAACAGATATTATAGTCTTAGAACATAATATATAAACAATAGAAACACACTACCACAATAGAAGACATAATAATAATAACAATATAGTATCAAAACAAGCAAAACAGATATTATAGTCTTAGAACATAATATATAAACAATAGAAACACACTACCACAATAGAAGACATAATAATAATAACAATATAGTATCAAAACAAGCAAAACAGATATTATAGTCTTAGAACATAATATATAAACAGATATTATAGTCTTAGAACATAATATATAAACAATAGAAACACACTACCACAATAGAAGACATAATAATAATAACAATATAGTATCAAAACAAGCAAAACAGATATTATAGTCTTAGAACATAATATATAAACAATAGAAACACACTACCACAATAGAAGACATAATAATAATAACAATATAGTATCAAAACAAGCAAAACAGATATTATAGTCTTAGAACATAATATATAAACAATAGAAACACACTACCACAATAGAAGACATAATAATAATAACAATATAGTATCAAAACAAGCAAAACAGATATTATAGTCTTAGAACATAATATATAAACAATAGAAACACACCATTTTTAAAAAAACTTTTGTTTTATGTATTCAGCACCTAAGCGACGAAAAGCGGCAAGACTAGACGCCTCCTTTACACATTCAGGCAAATCATTATAAAGTTGTAAGCCTTTGTAGTACACACTATATGTCCTATATACATCCTCATACATTCCCTAAACTAAGCATAAATGCTTGTACTATAGGTGAACGAAATCAGTCTTGACAGAATTTGAACTCGCGACCACTGGATTACTGATCCAGCGCGCTAACTGCTCTGCCATCGCCCACGTTATAGCGGTCTCTCAGTCGCCACTGCTCCAATCTTTTTTTGTCCATCTTTCAGTCTTTTGATATATGTAATAATAGTAGCCAACTTTATTTAGATGTAAAAACATATATAATAATAAAAACTTCCTTGCACCCTACGCAAGTGGCGAATTTATTGTTGTATGGCAATTTCTTCCAACTAACCAGTGTTTCCATATTTGCGTGTTATAAATTTAAATAAATTTCTTCCTCTGCTGGGAATCGAACCCAGGACGCCCGCACAGAAACCAAACGGCTTACCAACTGTGCCACGGCGGTCGGCAAAAATCAATAGGTATATTTAGTTTAAACAAAAAATATAAAAATAAAATTTTTTGAAACAATTATGGTAAGAGTATGACATTAAATTATAAAAATGTCATGACTGTTAAAGTATGGAGAACATTAATATTTTTTACCTATGTATTCAGGACCTAGCCTACGAAAGGTGACAAGACTTGTGGTTTCTTTTATGTTCGGTGGCAAACTATTATATATTTTGAGACCTTTATGGTATAATATCCACTTCTGCATTTATATCATCTCAATCACATTGACAACTAAATAAGTGAATTAAATCGGTCGAGGCAGGATTCAAATCTGGCTTGGCTGGTCTACTGTTCCAGGACACCAAACCATCTTGATATCAAACCGTCAATTTCGATTGTGATTGTAAATATTTTTCTTTTGTCCAATGGATCGATTAGTTATTCGATTGTTTATTTTTTCCTTTGTCCCCCAACAGCAAGCCATCTCGGAGAACATCTCCGGTGTCATCCTGTACGAAGAGACCCTCTACCAGAAGGCTGCCGATGGCACACCCCTGGTGGAGCTGCTCAACAAGAGAGGAATCATTCCCGGCATCAAGGTAGACAAGGGTGTCGTACCACTGATGGGATCAGAAGATGAATGCACAACACAAGGTTAGTAAAACAAAAGATTATTTTCAAATTCGCATTAAATATCTTCTTACAATTCATTTAATAGATTTTATTTACAAACATGTATATCTTTTGTACAGGGTATCTCAAAATAAAGTTTATATTTAGTGGATCGATTAAAAAAAAAGTAAGCCGTGTATCGAAAAAATATTTATTAATTATTAAAGTACACAATTTGGGAATTAATTTCTTTAAAATAATATCGTCCAAATGTAGACCCTCGCTTTCACAGCACTCATTTCAAAAGGGTTTATACCTGATTTAAATTATTGGAAACCCAAAATATATTGATGTTTTGCATTTTAAGAACAAACCTTACTTGAAATGAAAAAACGGTTATTCACTTTGATTTTATGCACTCTTTAAGTGCAAAAAAGATTTATTTCTCCACGAGAAATAGTTATGGAGTAATTTAAAAAAAAAATTCTAAAAGAGGATATTTTTAATATTTTATATAAGAATTTATGCTGAATTTGAGAAATTTGATTTGAAATTGGGTTGTTTAGGTTTCCCCTTGATGTTATATTTTGGTAAACGGAAAAAATATATATGAAGAATTCTAATTGAAAATCAAGTATCTGTGCATACAATATATACCTACATACATATACAAGATCCTTTTGATGAAGTCTTTGGCCTGTCGTTGACAAGTTTTCCAAAATTCTCCGTTTGTCTATGGGAAAATAATCCCAAGTACATTGTATCAGTTTTGCATCAGATACCACTTAGTAAATAATTGTTATTAGTTGGGTAATTTTTTTTTAATAAACTTCTTCATCTTCATTTAGTAGACCTAGTTGGTCTGTTCTTCAGAACCTAGGCCTCCTGGTTTGACGAAGTCCAGCTATCCTTCCATCTCTTGGGTGGTCTTCCGGGTAGGCGGCGGCCAGAAGGGATTTCATTCGTCGTTATATATGCAAGTCTATCACTGTCCATCCTGGCTACGTGGTCCCTCCAATGCCTTCTTCTGGATCTACTCCACCGAACGATGTCCTCTATTCCACATGTTTTCCTTATTTGAACATTGCGAACACGATCTCGGAGAGTTTTACCACTTCAATAAACTATAATTAATATGAATTTATTTTGTGTAGGTCTGGATGACATGGCCGCTCGCTGCGCCCAATACAAGAAGGACGGCTGCCACTTTGCCAAGTGGCGCTGCGTGCTGAAGATCGGCAAGAACACTCCATCCTACCAGTCCATCTTGGAGAACGCCAACGTGCTGGCTCGCTACGCTTCCATCTGCCAGTCGCAGAGGATCGTGCCCATCGTTGAGCCAGAGGTTCTGCCCGATGGTGAGAAATGCAAATGTTATTTCATCTTAACTATAGCCAAAATGTCATATTTTTACTTTTGTAAAAATGAACAATCACCCTTCAATACGTTCAACACTTGAATGAAAAATTCACCAATGAAAATACGTACAATACTTGTAGCAACACGTCTGTAAATGGTACAAGTCTGTGTTTAGACAAGTCTAGACTGGAAAGCAATAATTGCATTCTATTTTTTAACTAATATGCGCATGTAAACAGTTGCTTACAATTCTTGAATGTCAATTATTGCGCTTAATTTATTGCATTCAATTATTGCTCTTGTATGTACAAGAAACTTGCATCGTGTAAGTCAGTCTTTAGAATCCAAACAAATTGCATTACTTATTGAATATACATTATACTTCTTCTGGATTCATCATCCTAAAACCATAGAATAATAATAAAACTATAGAATACTCATATTCCCATACAATACCTGGCTGAAAAAGTGAAGCCGTTTTATTGGCCGGCTCGTGTCAATATATATAGACTCTGCTGGTAGACATAGTTCATATAGTACTACTCGTTATGACTGTAAATAATTTTGCATATGGATGTCAAATAAATTTTCCATTTCCAGGTGACCATGACCTTGACCGTGCCCAGAAGGTGACAGAGACAGTTTTGGCTGCCGTATACAAGGCCCTCAATGACCACCACGTCTTCCTTGAGGGAACACTCCTTAAACCCAACATGGTAATCATTCAATTATGTATTAAACCAATTAAGACAAGTAGAAAAATAAAATAAATCATTCGAAACTCATTACATAGATTATAACTGTTTATTTTTATAATAATTTTAATTATTCATCTATCATGTTTGGTCGATGTTTGCATATTGCGATAACCTCTGTGGAAAGGAGATTTTTTTTAATTGAATATAGGTATAAGCTTCAATTTCAATATGTTTTTTAGCCTAGATGTATCAAGCATGACATATTACAGAATTGAAAATATGTAGGTGCTTACCGAACGAAGGGTATATTTGAAAAAATAAATATAAAATAATAAATTTACTGTAAAATTTCGTTCAAAGAGTTTTAGTAATAATTATGTTTATTTGACGTAGGTGACAGCCGGTCAGTCATGCCCCAAGAAGTACACTCCAGCTGACATTGCCAAGGCCACAGTTACAGCTCTCCAGAGGACAGTACCTGCTGCTGTCGTTGGTAAATATATCAACACTCATTTCTTTTGTCATAAGTAAAATATAAATACACAAATATACCCTGGACAACTTACATGGTAAATCAGCATGCCCATTCATTTCTTCTGAGATCTTTACAATCAGACCCAGATGCCTGATGTTATGGCCTATCCATTTGGATCGTTGTTGGGCAACCCTCTTTAGGAGTTGTCTTGTTTCTCCGAATCTACTAGGTACCATGTCGTTCGTAATATGGTCTGACCAATGAATACTAACCATGTGCCTGTAGCACCATATTTGAGTTGACTTACCGGATGTAAACTCCTTTATGAATAAATTTTTACTGGTTCAATACTTTCTGTACTCTTCTTCTTCAATGGCGCTATAGCCTAGTAGCCTTGACCTCCAACATCCTCTGTCATCAGATTCCGTTCTCCAGTTGGACTCTTCACACCATCTTCCCACCTAACCCTACTTTCTATTCTGTAACTATCTTGTTTCCCGCAGCGAATGAAAATTAATAAAAGTAATAACCACTCTGCAATTGTCTGTCCAATGAGATGATGAATTAACCCCACGATTGACTGTTAAATTCCAATCTTCCAGGCATCACCTTCCTGTCGGGCGGTCAGTCAGAAGAGGAGGCCTCCGTGAACCTCGACGCCATCAACAAGTTCATCGGCCGCAAGCCATGGGCGCTCACCTTCAGCTACGGCCGCGCCTTGCAAGCCTCAGTCTTGAGAGCGTGGGGTGGCAAGCCAGAGAATGTGGCCGCCGCACAGCAAGAGCTGCTCAAGAGGGCCAAGGTCAGTGTCAAAGAACTTATCTGTTGCATGATTAAAAGCAATAATTTGTTTTGTAGTAATTAGATGAAATGTACTTTGAACATTTTATTAGTAAAAGTCTTTCCAATTCAAGATTTAACAGAAAAGTTTAGTACAAGCATGTCTTGTGTTAAAAATACTTTAATTTTAATCTATAACAGTAAAACTTGTATTTAGATTTTCTCATAATTTCAACTGAAAAATTCAAATTCAAAAAAGTGTACAAAGGCAGAGTCATTACCATAAGACAATATTTTCAAACTAACCAATGTAACGCCAGAGTCATATCTGTATTAACGGGACACTGGGTTATAGGAAAGCATGCCAGAAGGCTAGGGCTGGAGGCATACGATTTCTGCAGAGTATGCCAAGACGACGAGGAGGAGGAGACGGTGGTCCACTTCCTCTGTCACTATCCTGCTCTCTAGAATAAGAAGAAGCTCCTTGGGAAGTTTCTTCTATGATGATTTAATTGACGTAGCGTCGGCCGACATCGGAGACATTATGACATTCATTAGCCACTCAGGCTGGTTCAAGGGGGATGAGTGAGTGGAAGGACAGCCCCATTTGTGGTATCACAAAGGGCTAATTGGCCTAAGTGTGTTCTCCTTAAGAACTGCCACCCGCAAAAAAAAAACGACGTAACAAATTAATAAATTTACTGCGGCAATCGAATTAGTGAACTCGTATAGACCGATTTCGTACACCTATAGTACAAGCATTTATACTTAATTTAGGGAAGTCTCGTGTTTGTAGATCTTCTTGCTACAAAGACCATATTCATTCTTTTAAATAAATGAATTTAAAAAATGATAGACGGTTTTAGGGAATGTAAATGTTAGTCTTTCTTGTATGACCGAGGCAACACTTGGTACAGAAAGGTCTGTTGTATTCAAATTAGCTGATAATAGAAAACAAACTCTACTTTTCAATAGTTCACTTCTCTTTAAATTCAAAGTTTTTATTAAGCTTCGTAGGAAAATGTAAATACAATTTTTTTCCATAAATGTTTCTCCGGTACATTTCAACCTCTGTATTGTTTTAGAATTATTTTATCTGTAGCCATATATTTTGATTTTAATGTGCTTTGATTAAGTAATATTTATTTTTGGATGTTTTTTATTGCATTGCTAATTTTTTTTGTATTTCTTTTTTTTTATATATATAAACCAACGCCTTTCGCACGATCCATGTTCCGACGATGACACGCTTGTTGCACCAATGTATAACCACACGCTAACACCTTCAACATGGATACCGGCTATGTCCAAATACTTCAACTGTGCATTTGTGTTAAAAATTTGTATTTTCAATATCCCTTCCTTTTTCTGATGCTTGATTCTTAAACCTTTCTGCAATTTATTGCAATGGAATGATTCTGTGTTAAATATTTACATTGTATGCATTTTAACTGTTCCAATCCACTTCTTTCCTATGTTTCATTTTGTTCCTTTACCTGTATGTTTACTAAACTATGTACATTCCTTTCTTATCCTATATTCCAATCTTATCTTCATATTCTTCCTATTCATATCTCCCAATTGACTTATTTAAATCTTTTATTTGAATGTTTATGAAACTATATTATTTATTTATCCCATATTCCAATCTAATCCTCACATTCTTCCTATTCATATCCCTGAATTGAATGTTTATGAAACTATATTGTCAATTATCCCATATTCCAATCCAATCCTCACATTCTTCCTATTCATATCCCTTAATTGAATGTTCATGAAACTATATTATTTATTTATCCCATATTCCAATCTAATCCTCACATTCTTCCTATTCATATCCCTTAATTGAATGTTTATGAAACTATATTTATTTATCCCATATTCCAATCTAATCCTCACATTATTCCTATTCATATCCCTTAATTGAATGTTTATGAACCTATATTTATTTATCCCATATTTCAATCTAATCGTCACATTCTTCCTATTCATATCCCTTAATTGAATGTTTATGAAACTATATTGTTTATTTATCCCATATTCCAATCTAATCCTCACATTCTTCCTATGCATTTCCCTGAATTGAATGTTTATGAAACTATATTGCTAATTATCCAATATTCCAATCTAATCCTCACATTCTTCCTATTCATATCCCTTAATTGAATGTTTATGAAACTATATTGTTTATTTATCCCATATTCCAATCTAATCCTCACATTCTTCCTATTCATATCCCTTAATTGAATGTTTATGAACCTATATTTATTTATCCCATATTTCAATCTAATCCTCACATTCTTCCTATTCATATCCCTTAATTGAATGTTTATGAAACTATATTGTTTATTTATCCCATATTCCAATCTAATCCTCACATTCTTCCTATTCATATCCCTTAATTGAATGTTTATGAAACTATATTGTTTATTTATCCCATATTCCAATAAAATCCTCACATTCTTCCTATTCATATCCCTGAATTAAATGTTTATGAAACTATATTGTTTATTTATCCCATATTCCAATCTAATCCTCACATTCTTCCTATGCATTTCCCTGAATTGAATGTTTATGAAACTATATTGCTAATTATCCAATATTCCAATCTAATCCTCACATTCTTCCTATTCATATCCCTTAATTGAATGTTTATGAAACTATATTACTTATTTATCCTATATTTAAATATAATTCCTCACATTCTTCGTATTCATATCCCATATTACAATCAAAACCTCACTTTCTACCTATTCATATCCCATATTACAATCAAAACCTCACATTCTTCCTATTCATATCCCTTAATTGAATGTTTATGAAATTATATTATTTATTTATCCTATATTCAAATATAATTTTCATATTCTTCTTACACATGTTAATTGTTTAATTTAAATTGTTTATCTGCTTATTTACATATCTATACTCTTTTCTCTTTGTATTTATTGTATATTTTTATAAATTCTTCATTTTTAAATTTGAACATTTGTTCCTGCTATTTATTATTTCACTTTATGAAATGAATACGTCATTTTTTTAAATACCTTTTTCAAATTGAACGTTTTTATTTGGTTTGATTAATATTTTTCCTGAATAATGCATGATTTCTACATACCATACACATTCAATTTGTACTTGATATTTTCCCACACATACAACAGGCAAACGGTTTGGCGTGCCAAGGAAAGTACGTGGCTGGCTCAATCGGTTCACTGGCCGCCGCCAAGTCAAACTTTGTCAAATCGCACGCCTATTAAATTTGTTCGAGAGAAAAAAAATACGTATTCTGATTCGTTGGAATCACGCCCTTCAAAATTGTTTGAGAAAGAAAACATATCTTCCGATATGTTGGAATAAATATTTACATTCCGTTATGTCTTTTTAAGAATATTTTCAGACCAACAATAACATGAAATAATATTTACAATTATAACTAGACTGATATTTTTAAAGATGCATTTATTTTAAAGATTTATTTTTGTATATAATATACTACAATGTTTGTTTTTAATAATAAAAAATACAAACGCATAATTATATGTATTTCTGTTAGATTTTCTAATTATTATTTGAGATAAAAATACATACATTCATTTTTATAAAATATATACAACTAAATCATGATTTTTTTTTAATATTGATTTATTAATTAGTTCAATCTCCATTTTTTTATTTATGCCGAATGTAAAATATATATTTTTAAATACGATTAACAATGCTTTGAGATAAGTTGAGATATTTTTTCTTATGTTGTCAATAACATACATGCATTTCTCTACTTGAGATGTGAAAAAATCAACCGAAATACGGTTTGTTCTTGCAAAACAAACTCTAACCTATGCTAGCCCAACCCTAATTGCGTTCTAAAGATTGATCTAAGAAGCCATGCATTTTTCATTTTCTGTCGTCGAGTAATTCATATCTAAAGTAAATTTTTTGTTGAAGCTGCTTTAAAAAACTGAATGATGAACTTCTAACAAAAATAATACATCATGCTAAAACAATATATTTTTAAAAGAAGGTTTTAGCATTAACTTCTACTTCTTTTTTCTTCCTGTTGAGTTAGATCCAGGATCTGATTCCATCAGTTCATTCCTTGAATCTTTCCATCTTTTTGATGGTCTCCAGGCAGACGTTGACCTACTGGACAACATGTTAATTGAAAATTGACATTTGGCACAAACTTGTGAATTCAATTTTGACTGTTGACACAAACGTTTGAATTTAATTTTGACAGTTGGCCCAAAGTGTGAATTGAATTTTGACAGTTGTCCAAAGTGTGAATTGAATTTTGACAGTTGGCCCAAAGTGTGAATTTAATTTTGACAGTTGGCCCAAAGTGTGAATTGAATTTTGTCAGTTGGCCCAAAGTGTGAATTGAATTTTGACAGTTGGCCCAAAGGTGTGAATTTAATTTTGACAGTTGGCCCAATCGTGTGAATTTAATTTTGACAGTTGGCCCAAAGTTTGAATTGAATTTTGACAGTTGGCCCAAAGGTGTGAATTTAATTTTGACAGTTGGCCCAAAGGTGTGAATTTAATTTTGACAGTTGGCCCAAACGTCTGAATCAAATATTGAAGGTTGGAAATATTAGAATTCAGAATAACAAGAGTAGGTATGCATGATTATATTTCAATGTCTTCCAGAATATTAATGTGACGTTTTTCTGTCTTCTTACCCCATTATGTTGTGTATGAATTTTTACTAAAAATACCTTAAAAATCTTTAATCTTTTATACTTACATATTTTTATTTTATTAATTACATTAATATATTATTATAATATATATTTATAAAATGAAAGTCAATGAGTCTTGTGCAGCATTTTATTACAACTCCTTCTTCTTTCCTATTTTTCCTTATTTCCTATCTGTGTATGTAACATGTCATATTAATCATGTTTAATGTTATTTTTTTAATAAATTAATAAAATGATTATTTTAGTTGTTTTTAATTATACCCTTTGTGTTTTTTATTTTGCTGTTTTATTGCATTTGCCTTTTTTAATATTCCTTTATCTATTTTGGCTTTTTTTGTTGTAACTGGATTGTCGTAATTTGAATTAGAAATTATTTTCCTTGCTAATAGATATCACCACATAGTATTTAGTATATCGTCGTTTTATATTAAAAACGAGTCATGTGACAATAGCAAAATTAGTAGGGAATTTAAAGAACTTGTAATTATTGTATGATTGTGATGTATGGTAGTTTCAATACCATATATTTTAAAAATCTTATACATATATGTCCGCAGAAGTATTTTTTGTTTTGTTTGTGTTGTTTTTCAATTTTATATATTAAACATCCAATAATTAGTGTTCAAATTCGCTTGAATCAAATCCTAATGAGTGATTTTACCACAGACAACAAACATCCGGTCAAAAATATTGTTTGTCATGTTGAAATCATTCATTTCATTTCGTCAAGTGCAAAATGGCATCAATTGCGTATTGAGTTTGCAGTTTTCAAATTAGAAATAATAACTAAATTTCCTCTAAAGTATATATTTTCTTTGCATCATTTGATTGCCTTATTATCCCTCAAAGTAGATAACATGAAAAATCGGGAATTGAAATAAAACATGTATTGAAAATTGGTCATTTATTCAGATGTGAGCAAAAAAGTTGAATTCTTATAATCAATGGCCTATAAAAAATAAATAAAACATGTATACACTACAAAATATATTATAAAATATTAATTACTTATCGGTATTTTGATAACAACCGCTACTTTATTATGTCTAAAGTAATTATTATCAAATTTTTTAATAAATGTGAAAGCGTCTGTATGGGTTGTAAATTCACGAAAACGCTCAGCACACGAGAGGTTAAATACCACATGACTTTATCATCCTTTTTTGTGATGTAGTCATGTAATCTATTTGTGGAAAAACCCATACCCCAGAGCATCTAATTTCACTTACAGGACACTCCCCCACTTGTTAATAGAATACGGTAAAGGATATATATATAAAAGTAGAAGTCCAATCTTATCTACAAAACCACAACGTGAGAGCAATATATATTGAAGCTATATCTGTAGTATCGGAGACCGCCTTTCTCTTTTACGCTCCATTGTATATATTGATCCAAACCACGGAGAATACCGAACCTCCTTATTGAGAAGTTTCCATAAATACCTATAGGCTATACTGATTTCCACTACACAGACACAACATCAATATATTACAGATTATGTTAACATTATATTTTTTTAATTTTAATAAACAACCTTGAATATTTGTCATAAAATAAAATGCTTTGATAATATTTACCAATAATATAGAACCAATAATTGTTGTTTTCACGATTTCATCACATGGCTCATTTTTGATATACGGCGATGATACAGTTATAAGAATTTTAATAATTATTATTCTATTGTTAATTTAGTCAACTTTTTTGTATCTATGAATTCACCACATTTGATTTAAGCAACTGATTTTGGAATTAACTGTCACTTCATCAGGCTAATTCACAACTAAAAAATAATGTGCCTATGCATTAAGAAGGAGACTATGGAATCAGACATTGGGAGAAAGTAATTAGAGGCGGATCTTGTACTGAGTGGGTTTAATTGAAGAAGGACTCTATTATGGTGAACTGAAGAGAAAGCAAACATTGTTAACAACGGACTGAAAGAAAATAGTTTGTTGATTAGTATGACAAACCACTTTAAAATTTAAGCTAGAAACACCCTTATAACTTTCCACATCAGGCAATATCACTGTAAGCAAGTTAATTCAAGCTAGAAACACCCTAATAACTTTCCACATGAGGCAATATCACTTTAAGCAGGTTAATTCAAGCTAGAAACAACACCCTTATAACTTTCCACATGAAGCAATATCACTGTAAGCAGGTTAATATAAGATAGAAACACTCTTTTTCTTTCCACATGTGGCAATATCACTGTGAGCAAGTTAATTGAAGCTAAAAACACCCTTACCACTTTCCACATGAGGCAATATCACTGTAAGCAGGTTAATTCAAGCTAGAAACAACACCCTTATAACTTTCCACATGAGGCAATATCACTGTAAGCAGGTTAATATAAGATACAAACACCCTTTTAACTTTCCACATGAGGCAATATCACTATAAGCAAGTTAATTCAAGTAAAAATACCCTTATAACTTTCCACATTAGGTAATATCACTATAAGCAAGTCAATTCAAGTAGAAACACCCTTATAACTTTCCACATGAGGCAATATCACTGTAAGCAGGTTAATTCATGCTAGAATCACCCTTATAACTTTCCACATGAGGCAATATCACTATAAGCAGGTTAATTTAAGCTAGAAACACCCTTATAACTTTCCACATGAGGCAATATCACTGTTAGCAGGTTAATACAAGATAGAAACACCCTTTCGACCTTCCACATGAGGCAATATCACTCCAAGCAGGTTAATTCAAAGTGAACCTATTTTTTATGACGATAAATCTCTTATTTAACACTAAATTGAATGTCCCACATGTGTGTGCTATAAGCATGTTTCTAACTCGAGACTCATTGAAGAATTATGACCCAAAAACCAAAGTATTGTAACGGTGAGTATAAAATGAGTCGTATAGAATTAATGGAAACACAGTTGTTACAGCCATATTTTTTATCGATAAAAACTATATTTTTACTAAAACTTTAAAAATAAAATTACCTACTTTGTATTGACCACGATATTGTTTGATACAATAATATTTGAGAATATGTATTTTTACTGTTTAAAATATAAATAATTTCAAGTGTGTAAACTATTAAATAGTAAAACAATATGCTATTTTGTATGTTAAATAGTAATTAAAATAATTTATTTAAAATTAATAGAAGAAAACGTAAATTTTGATATATAGTTATGACTGTTTTTGATACTATACGACTCAAATATAAAATGGTGAGTACATAATGATATTTTATCAATTCTTAATGTACGCTATTTAATTCTGCACAGAATTGTATGAAAAACAATTCTGATTGAGCTTATTTTAATGCTGAAACCTGTATGTGACAAAAGACTATGAATTTCATAGAAATGAGATCACGAAGAAGAGTATAGTTATTGATAATTATCTTGAAATATCATGCGGGCTGTGCAAAATACAATTTTTTTTTTCCTTGATAGGTAGTTGTGAAATAATTTCTCTCTCTGCCGAAACATGTCAAGATGTTTGCCGATACGTATACATTGAATAATAATATGCTGAACGCCATGGAACAGTTGGTAAGACGTTTGGCTTCTGTGCAGGCGTCCTTTCTGTGATCCCCAGCAGAGGAGGAATTTATTTAAATTCATTTCTCGCACAAATATTGTTTCTCTGGGCTGGAAACACTGGTTAGTTGTAAGAAACTACCATTTATCAATAAACTCGCCACTTGCGCGGGGTGCAAGGAAGTGTTTATTTATTTATTATAATTAAATAGTTATTTTGTGTAGGCCTGGATGAAGAGAAAATGCAAAATTAAAGAAATATATTGTAAATTAAATGAAAGTGAATCCTCCAAGATGATTCGAGCATATTAAAAGAATGAACAGTAGAGTAAAAATATGTAAAGGTCATACTAGAAAAGAATAGCTTGATCATGTGAATGAAATATTACAATATTCAAATTCATTTAAATTTGTCCAATAAAAAGTCATAAAGTAGAAATTAATCAAACTGTTCAGTACAATTTTCTAAAAATTAGAATTCAATACAAGAAAAATAATATCAAAAATTTTACATTTTAAATAGTTGATAACAGTGTACTGTGTCGAATGCGCCTCGGACATTGTTCTACTGGTGAGCATTTGGCAAGGATTGGAGTTATTGAGTCAAATCTATGCGAGTGCGGAACAAACGACGAAACGCTGGATCATATATTTTTTGAATGTCCATTAAGAAACGCGTACCCAAATTTTTATACAGATTTAATAAGAATAAAAACGCCAATGCCAGTGAATATGAGGTCGCTTTTGGCTTCCAATTCCAAAAACACATACATCTTGATTGTCAGATTTATTAAAAATAACCTAATTAAGATCTAAAGTAAACAGTTTTCATAAACTTCACACACAAAACAGTTAACTAAATCATTATACCTTTTTTGGCAAATAACACCCGATCGGGGTGAATAGCCAGATTTAAAAAAAAAAAAAAAAATAGTTGATAATGATTGTTTACATTTTTCCCTTCCAGGCGAACGGAGACGCTTCTCTGGGTAAATACGTAGCTGGGTCCGTCGTAGGAGCTGGCGCCGATGCCTCACTCTTCATTCAGAACCACGCCTATTAAAATATCCAATCTTCGTTGTTACCAACTTGAGGATACTGACGTCAACACAAGCTTCATTGAAATATACCATTAGATAAATTTTAAGTCTTTAAAAATAATAATTATGAAACAGCGTTAACAAACAAATAAATAAATATAATTATCGTTATTCTTAAAATCTTTAATGGCTTCTCCAAGTGGACATTGTTACTTTGGTTAATTCAACGCCATCTATGTATATCCCGTTGAGTTTTGATCTTAGACTCGAACCGAATGATTACTTTTAATAGCTTCTTCGAGTGGATACTGAACTATGATCAACTCAACGCCATCAGTGGTTTGGTATGTTGAGTTTTAATCTTAGACTTGAACCAAATATAATTATATTATCATTAGACACTTAATATTAGTTTGTACAAATGTTGCACGGATGTAGCAAGCCATTTTCAAAGATGATCTAATAATTATTTTACAATTCTTTTTGATATGATTTTGTCTTGCCAATTTAAGGGTGCTTAATTTGGACAAAACTAGAAATTCTTAGCAATTTATTGTTTGTTACTATGATATAATTTCCATTGCTGGCGATTTGTTTATGTGCTGAAATTTTTTGTTACTATGAATTTAAATAAAAAAAAAACTATTTATTAATTTTATTACGTTATATACAACTAGGTACTATTTTTACAATATTTTGATCAAATGATCTGTAGTTTTATCATATTGTTGATATCTTAATCATGTAGATGCGTCGATGTTGCCGCTATTTAAAAATTATGCTACAGTTAATTTAATATGTTGTCTATTCCTTATCTATGACTATATGGACAGATGTTATAGAAACGTCACAAATATGAATTTTTGTTGCTATTTATTTAATTCCATAGAAAACTATAGGTGTTATTTATGGACGATAGAAACAGATTAACTAATATCCAAACAAAGATATGATAAACCATCAGATATCGACAGTTAATGAATGATATATTGTACAATGAATGTATTAAATTTATTTAACAAAAAAAAAAATTTTATTTACATCCTTTGAGTTTTTGTTGATTCATTCATTCATTCATCTTATGTGAGTTTGCAGATATTTATTCTCAGACACTTACATACACACACTCACACATGTTATATACCCCAAACTCATACGCACATGCAATATACTCATGCACTGTTCTTATGAATATTATTTTTTCTATCATGATACTTTGCAGATACTTGTGGTTCATTTTAACTAATAAATTTAATTAATGTTTTTTTTTGTTTACACTACTCAAAAGTTATCATTTTAATTTATTATTTTTTCTCATAGGTTTAGGTCCGTAACCACACCAGTTAAAATGTATTATTACTAGTTGCAAGTAACACATGAGATCCAACTGTCGATAGCGATAGTATGTATAGTTGAAGAATAAGTACCAAACTATAAAAGCAGATTAATTCAAGATAGAAACACCCTTATTACTTTCCACATAGTATCACTATAAGCAAGTTAATTCAACTAGAAACACCCTTATAACTATTATTTGTGTACCTAAAATTGTCTATATATCCTGAAATTTTAGGCTTTGTGAATCCAGCAGATCAAAAGTTATAAGGGGGAGGGGACAGACACACAAAACTCACATAAAATGTTCTACTCCGAATTCTGAGTAAATCCATGTATGGGAACATATATGCTGCGAAGCTTCTAAGTTGGTGTTTTTAGCATGCAAAAAGTCTACTATGCCATACAAAATGTTCCTTCGTACACGCATCTTGGCTTAATACTGTCGATTCATTCAGAGAATTGAATTCTCATGAATGAATCGACAGTTGGAATACTGTTGAAATTGTTGATTTTAGTTTTCACTCTCCCCTACTATGGAATAGTGGAGAGTCATGATTTCACAATTTTAAGAGTATTTTTTTTTACATCAATTTCTCTATGGGTATCATGTAGAGAATGCATACTTTGCGTTTCGTTGTGATATTTTTGTGTGTATGCCATACAAAAATTTGTGTCCTCTGTACAGATCAAACTAAAAGGTCGATGAACTCAATATTGATACCATATGTGTGAAGTACATAAACTTAGAGCTGATTAGTTTTCCATAGACAATGGTTCATTTTTTCTATGATTTCATCTGTTAAAATTTGATTCTCACTTATTACAATGCCCGCTGATGCAAAATGCATGTAATATAAATGATCTACTGATGGCAAATAACAAGGCGATATACGTCGCTGCATACTGGAGTGGCAAGGCCTAAAGTCCGGACCCGATAAGTAAGTAAGTATCTGTTAAAACTGAAAAAATGCTCTCACGACCTGGAAATTTGAGATATTCTAATTTTGTTTAAACTATTTATGCAATAGGTACCCATTATCTTCAAAAAACTGCATTCAAAGTTGGTCAACGTTAAAAGAAAAACATACAACCGTTTGAAAAATTATGTTCATAATAATAGATTTTTGTATTTAAAATATATATAACAAGAGAAATTTTTTATGTTTGGCAATGTTAAGTTATTTGATTTCATATTGATATTAGAGTGTAATATTAGCAGGGAAGCTTCATTGTGTAGTGGAGAGTCTAACGTTGGCCACAACCCACTCGTGTTTTTTTTTTTACATATTACATCTGTAAAAGGAATGTTATTATACTGTAAATTTCCCGAAAACAAATAAAAGAAAATATCCCACAATGCGAGGTAACCAGCGACAGGTATGCGGGTGTAAATTACCTTATAAAAGGAAACGCAACACATGTGTGTATACCCATACACCAGTCTCATCCTACATACAGAATGTGTGGTGTACCTCATTGCTGAACTATGTGAAATGTTATTGTTGCCTGTTGTATTTTCGATGATTATAGAAAATAATAGGACAACTATTCTAAGTTGGAGCCTCACAGCAAAATGTAGATGACAATATGAAAACTTGTTCATTATTTTTACAAAAATGGTGGAATTTATGTTAGTAATTATTCACATATACTTCGAGACACTACGATATGTAGGGGAAACCTGGACATGGCAGTAGTCGTACAAAAGCAGAAGGAGATCAAGATAATGAGATCGTTACGAAGAATCTGTAATAGAACAATGTACGACAGATTAAGAAATGAAACAATGTAAGATGACCAAAGACATATTTAATAGAATAAAAGTTTACACATTTATTTATTCTATATATTTGAATAATGTGTAAACTTTCAAAAATTACATTGATAAGGGAACTCAATAAAGGCATAATTGGTGAACGTTGCGCAAGCGCATAAAGTGATCACATAAACCAGCCGATGACAGGTCCTAAGACCTGTGGGTGCCTGAGTTCCTGGTTCTTCTATAATATCCCAACTTCGTCTCTATTGAGATGTTATTGTCAATAGCAATATCATTTGACTCCCGACAGGGAAAAAAAATCCAATTTTGCATATATGCAATTAAAAAATATATTCAATTTCTTTGTGTTTTTCCTTGCTTTCATATACGATCTCTTCCTTCCAAAAAAAAAAATTACCTAAGTATATACTTCTATGTATGTTTCATTACTTCCATAATATTCCTAGCATTGGTTTAATGCAAAAAACGCTTCCATCACATTATATTTTTTATAACATACAACATGGATTTTTACATATTCTTACACTATACATATACCATCGACAGTTGAATCACATGTGTTACATGTAACTAGTAATAATAAAAAAAAATACTTGAATTCTTGCTAATTGTAGTTCTAAAGAAATCTTTGGTGTGATGATAGAAGAGACAGACCTAACTGAGCTACTCCTTAACATGAGTGGGTTGTGGCCAACGTTAAACCCCTCACTAACAAGTCACTCCACAAAGTAGGTATTCAAATTTTGTATGGAAAATATTCATCATTTTCATGAAATGAGTTTTTATAATTATTTTTGATTTAAATGTTTTATTATGAAAAATTGATAATTCTTTGATGCCATTTTATGAAAGTGATGTGCCTTTTTATCAATTTGAAAATAAAAATAATAAATTTTGAGTTTCCTGAGCTTAGTGTCACATCAAATTATTTGATATCCTTCAAAATCTAAGCGAGTATTAGATATACAAAATTTGAATAGAATTGAATGTTTTACTTTAGTCTATAATCGATAAAATAAAATAAGCACGCCATACATAACACACACAGATACATTGTGATGAAACTTTCAGAATACAATCTCAGCATGATACCAGTTGATAATCTGCAATAAAAAATAGCCTTAAAAATTGCGAAATCATAACTCCCCACTTGGGTTAGTGAGGAGTAAAAAACATTTTCAACTTTTTATATATGGCTTTTTCAAAGATATCATCTAAAAAGAGGGACACCAGTTATTAGAATTTGGGTCCATTATACTATTCCGAATCATATTTACCTACTCCTCCCAAGATTCCGAAGAAGTGCAAAACGTAGCGTTGGGGAGGGTTTGCAATCTGCTCAAGAAAATATTGGTTTAAAAAGGACCCGGGTTGTAAGAAGGTGGAAACACAGAATTCGGAAGATCGTTTGAGTTCATAGCCTTATAACAATATATTATGTACGCCTTATAAATATGCATTCTTTAAAGCCTAAATATATTTATTTATTTACGCCTGATTTATACTATATGTATATAATGTTTTTATTTATTTATATCAAATAAAAGACAAGAATTGCGTTTCTTTTTTACGAGAATCAACATTTAATGCCTCTTATTCCACAAAATTACAATTTTTAACACTAAAAATTACACTTAGTTATTTATTTTTTTCACCACAGATAATCTCCTTCCGAAAATTCGTATTTTTTTGACAGCTATCATTTTGCCGCCGACGCGACATCTGGCGGGTATATTGCCCGCCACGCGGCAAAATATGAAATTAAGAAAACGATAAATGATGTTTTCTTTACATCTCCCCTCCTCAGAGAGGAACAATTGCAAGTGACAATGTACGTAATTGTTTGTCAATTAACATTAAGCACTGGGCACAGTTTTGTAATATGGTAGAGTTTTGATTCTGCTTTTCTGTGTCCGGTATCAACTTCATATATTGAATTGGAGATCTTCTTCAGAATTTCGAATGGTCCAATCCTCAATTCCTCCAATGGTATCAATAGATACAATTTCAAATGGATGTGTTGCTGGACCTAAATGTGACATTAAACCGTATTTTGGTTTCCTCCTTGATTTGTTTTTTATACAAATTTCACATTTATCGCAAATTTGTTTAATGTTTTCGATTATATTTTTTTGCTGTGTAGAATGGTGTTATTTTATTTGTCATCTGTGTTCTCCCAATGTGGCAGTAAGTATCGTGGACATCTTTGATTAGAGTTTTGCTAAGTTGCTCTGATAGTATGATTTTCTTCCTTTTTTTATTCTTTTTGTAGTAAATTTCATTCTCCATTAAAAATTTTCCATTTTGTTTGTCTAGATTTATATGTTGGTCATTTTTTTATATCTTTTAGATTTATTAAATTTACTACTTTTAAAAAATCGTCTGTATTTTCATAATGTTCTAAAACTGGATTTCGGCTTATGCAGTCTGCTTCTTGATTTGATTTTCCTGGGTTATATTTGATTTTAAAATTATATTGGGATAAATCATACATCAAATCCCCTAGTTCCTCATCAGTTCTAGCCTTTATGTTCATATTTTCTAATGGTTTATGATCAGAATAGACTATAAATTCTTTTCCCATAAGCCAGTGCTGCCAATATTTCACAGCTTCTTTTATTGCCATGCATTCTAGGTATATTGCCTTCTTCTTCCTTTGTGCTTCAGTTAATTTTTTTGAAAAATAAGCAACTGGCTTACAGTCCCCATTTTTATCTTTTTGTTTCAGTACCGCTCCCACTCCTTTATATGATGTTTTCTTTACATGTATAGTTTGATTTTCAATAGTAACGCAATATTGCCTCATTTGAAGTAAAGAAAATTCACATGGTATATTATTCAACGTAAGGAATAACTACTGAATTTTTAAAGGAAACATCAAAAGGTTGCAAGACCCAGACTTGGTATGCAAGACCAAGACTCGATCGAGTATGAAAGACCATGGACACATATTTTTTTTTAACATGTCTACGTAGGGGACACCAGCTATTAGGATTTGGGTCCATTTTGCTCTTCCGAAGAAGCGAACTACGTAGCGTTGGGAGGGGTTTGCAATCTAGAAAAGAGTTTATTGATTCGGATTTTAAAAAGACCCGGGTTGTACGAAGGTGGAAACACAGAATTCGGAAGATCGTTCCACAGTCGGGCTGCTGTATTAATAAAGGAGTTCGAGAAGCGACTTGTTCGTATATGTTGAAGGTCCATTGTGAATGGGTGCTGCGATTGAGTAAAGCGAGTGACTCTGTTGCGAGTGGGTGGCGGAGGGACCAAAGATGCATGTTCTTCTGAGCAATTCCCGTGGTAGTATCTATAAAATAAACTTAAAATACCGACTTTACGTCTGTGTTCTAGTGATTGCAATCCATCAGTCAGTGATGGATCATCAATCAGACGTATAGCACGCCTTTGTACAGCGTCTAGGGTATTCAGTAGGTATTGGGGGGCGCCACTCCAGAGGTGACTACCATATTAAATAATTGGACGTATTTGCGCTTTGTAGAGTATACTCATCTGGGACTTAGTAAAATATCTACGCGCTCTATATAGTACGCTCAATTTTTTGGAGGCGAGTTTCACCTTAGCTTCGATGGAACCCTTGTAGTGTAATTGATTCGTTATAGATACTCCAAGCAGAGTATCTATAACGAATCAATTACGAATCAATAACGAATCAATAAAGTAGGGTGCTTCCGTTGAAGGACACTTGCAATTCATTGGGGTTTCTCTTCGCAGAAATTAGACAGGCTTGAGTTTTTGAGACGTTAAATGAAACAAGATTACTTTCACCCCAGGTGTTGATTGAGTGGAGGTAGCTATTTATTTTTAGATGAAGATCTTTCCGAGCATCTGATATTTCACTCTGTTTAGGAGGTTTGTCAAAAGAGAAATTGTCATGGACTGTGCTGTCATCAGCGTAACAGTGGATGGGGGCGCGTAAGAGCAAGTCATTAATATGTAGGAGGAATAGGGTTGGAGATAGATTGGACCCTTGAGGGACTCCCGCATTGATGGAATGGGGAGAAGAAGAGCAACCGTCCACTACAGTTATGACTTCACGATCTTTTAATAATTCGCAATCCAAGTACACAGAGACTGGGGTAGTCCATAAGAAGGGAGTTTCATTAAGAGACCTCGGTGCCAAACCCGATCGAAAGCTTTAGAGATGTCAAGGGCAACAGTTTGAGCTTCTCCAAAGCGTTCCATAACTCGACCCCATACGGATGTCACATACGCGAGTAGGTCGCCACAAGATCGATTTCCACGAAACCCATATTGGTGGTCGCTTAAAATTATTTAAATGCAATAAGACCAAGTCTACAAGTGTAAGTGACAGACCCAGCATTGTTCTTCCCATTTAATTTATAATTTGCTTCCAATATAATTATCCCATACGTCTAAAGAGAAAAATATTTGAAACATGTATCCTGCCTGTGCATTGTGCATACGTTATGTTCTGAAAACTATCACGCTAACTGCGCGGCCAATACATAAGCTAATGCACTCAAAGATCCATTGAAAGGCAAATGCTACTGACACTCCTTCGCTTCACGCTGTCCGGAGACTCAGATGGCAAGGCCGCTGACCGGCTCCGAACAGCACTCAGCGTAGACGTGTGCAGTTTAGGTGGAGCGCTAGGGACGACGTGAAGCGTCGTCTCAACGTGTCACTCACCTCGGATAAACTGTTAAATACTACTGGACCAAGGTAAGAGAACATTTAAGGCCACTCACCGTGAGGACGTGGTCTCCCAGCTTGGACCCCTGTCGATGATGGTGGATCGACAGCCCACCAGGCGTAGTCTGCGTTGACCTACGGGTTGGTGGGCGTCCTCGGCTACTGGGAAGGTCCGTGTTCAGCCCAACGTATGCAAAGAAGATTTAAAACTTATAGTTGGCTTAGAGCCGATGGACACACCTAGGTGGCACAACCTGACCGAGGGAATCCGTCGGACGAAACCCTGGCAGGCGACTCGCCGAAACGCGCAAAGGCCTCTACGGTTCAGCCAAGGCAACAGTCTCAGGAAAAACCCAGCCAGTTGCACCAGGCTTGGCTCAAGTTAGAGTTTCTTACTTTCGTTGGGTAGAAAAAATACAATAAAAATTATTGCCGGCGCTGGGGCACCGGACTTGAGACGAGAAGTTATTTATTAATTTCTACTGCTGGCGGCTCGGCCAGACTTTAAAAAAAATTTTCCTTTTTGAAAAAAAAAATAAAATTGATGTTAAAAGAATCGTTCCTCTTTTTTTAAAATTAAAATTCCAACACGCGGCAAACTCAGCGCGCCTTTTTTTCTCCCAGCTGACAAGACAAAATGTTGCCATTTTATAAATAAAAATATCCCAAGTAAAAAAAAAAATATTTCCCCAAAAATGAATGGTGCTTCCCGCGGTATTTTGGGTAGGTACCCGAAAATACTCGCACGTCATATAGGGGCGTCGGATTTCTCTCGCTCACGTCACTCGTGACGACTGACCGGCCGGTATCAATCGCCACCTCCAATTCGAGAGAAACCCAACGTCCCGGTACGTGCTCAATCCTCCCGAAAGCGGCTAGGCAAACGCGAAACCCTGCGCGGGCGGTCAAGTCCGGAGGTCGAGGCCGAGTGCCGAGAAGTCAATGCGGGAATGTGGCTCGTCTCCGCCAGTGGGTCATCCGAATCCACTAGGACGTCCGGAGTTTCGAGGTCGGAGTTCTCGGAGGAGGACTCATCCGTCTCTCTTCGGTGAACAATTGGTGACGGTCCTCGCTCCGCGAGGCGTTCCACATGATGTTCAGGTCTGGCGACCCCTGACGCCGGCGCCGCTTTCATGTCGTCAGCGTGCACCTTCACAGGCCTGCCACTCCGTTCTACCCAGTAGACGTTCCCCCGGCCAACAGCCATGAGGACCGTGCATGGTCCACCCCACTTAGGGGCGAAACCGGGATGCCTGTCTCCGGAGGCATTCGTTCTAGGATGTTCCCTGATAAGGACCTTCTGTCCCGGCAGAAAAACGGGGCGCGGCTCCGTGGGCCCCATATACCTCTCTTGGTACTCCTGCTGGTGAGCCCTTATATCTTCGTCCATGGCGACTCTCTCTCGAGCCGCGGCATCTGAGGGCGGGGCATCATCCGGCTCCTTCAGCTGCCACTCTCCGGGTCTGGCCAGAGAGTAGCCAAAGAGCGCTTGGCTTGGCGTGACGCTCGTGGCTTCATTTCGTCTACCTCTTAGACCTACTAGAACGGTAGACAAGTGCTGGTCCCATGTGCGATGGGGGTAGCGTTGGAGGGCAACCCGGAGACCCTTTTTAAGCTCCTGGTTCCTACGTTCAGTGGGGTTTGCCCTCGCGTGGTAAATAGCCGTGGTCCAGTGCTGGCACTGCCATCGAGCAATCGCATCTGTCCACAGTCGATGACCGAATTGTGGCCCATTATCGGTGAGGACCGCCTTAGGATACCCAAAGCGAGGGTAAACTTCCCTCTCGAGTAATTGGACTAAAATTGAGGCCCGACTTGTTTTTATGGGGAAGGCTTCTACCCATCGGGTGTACAGGTCAGTCACTACGAAAATAAACCTTTTTCCTCGGTCCGTCCTGGGATACGGACCCATGATATCAGCAGCTATCAGGCTGAACGGCTCCGTTGGTCTGATTCCTCCCTGCGGCGCTCGCTGGCGGTTGGGCCCCGCCTTTGTTGTGGCACACACCATGCACGCTCGGACGTGATCGCGCACGTCTTTCTGCAAGTGTGCCCAGAAGAACAACTCTCTTATTGCTCTTCCGGTTTCCTCCGCCCCTGGGTGACCGGCAAGGTCAGAGTCATGATACTCTGCAAGTACTCGCGGGATAAATGAAGAAGGCACCACCAAACAGGGTGGCCGGTTAAGTGATACCCTCCAAAGGAGCCCATCTTGCACCTCATGGTTCCTTATGAACCGTCGATCGCTTGACCTCGTTGCTTCAGCTTGCGCTTCGTGCAAACGTTCCCATCGTTGGACGAGCAATCGTATAACCTCGTCCGTTTGTTGCGCCGTTCTGACGGCGAGCGCAAAAGAGGCTTCCCCGGACACATCGGGCAAGATTTCAGAACCTAATGACGATGTGGTAGAGTCCCTGGACCCAATACACATAACCGCGGCTTGGCGGTCGACAGAGTGATGACTCGGCCCGACGCAGGGGTACATCATGCGATCGTCCTCGCCCGATAAGTCGCCTAGCGGGACATCCATCGGATGCCTCGACAGAGAATCAGGAAGCTGATTCTCCGCCCCTGGGCAATGCACTACATCAAAAGTAAATTCCTGGAGTAGTAAAGCCCACCTCATCAGCTTCGCCCTACTGTCCTTTCCCACATTCAGCCAGGTTAGGGCACGATTGTCTGTATACAGGGTGAAATGGTGGCCCTCCAAGAATGGGCGGTATCTCTTTAACGCCCAGACGGCCGCTAGAGCCTCCTGCTCGTTTGAGTGGTATTTCTGCTCAGCGGGATTGAATCGCGAGCTTGCGTAGGAGATAACGTCTCGTGTTCCATCCTCCCTTGGATGAAACAGTACGGCCGCGACTCCCAGCTTACTGGCGTCCGTCTGCAGGCAAAATTTTCGGCCAAAGTCTAGACGGGTCAGCTGGAGTGGCTGACTCATGGCCTGCTTAATAGCCTTCATCGCTGCTGATGCTTGCTTTGTCCATTTGAAGGGCTTCTTCAGCCGAAGCAAGTCCGTCAAAGGCGCAGCCAGTTCCGCAAAGCGTGGCACGTATTCCCGGAGCCAGTTACAAGTTCCCAGGAAACTTCGTACTCCCTTGCGGCTTGTAGGTTCGGGTGCTTCTTGAATAGCGCGTTCGTGTACTTCTTGGGGACGAGTACCAGTGGCAGTAACTACGTGTCCCAAATACTGGAGGGAACTCGCTCCAACAATGCACTTCTCGGGGGCGCAGCGCAGGCCATACAGCGCCAGACGCTCCAGCACCAACCGTAGGTGACGGCAGTGCTCCTCCCACGTCCCCGAGAAAACGATAATGTCATCCAAGTAGACCATGCAGAATTCGCGAACGAATCCTGCTAGCACTTGCATCATCGTCCTCTGGAAACTGGAGGGCGCACCAGCCAAGCCAAAAGGCATCACCCGAAACTGGTAGCGGGCACCGTCCGGCGTCGTAAAAGCCGTCAGCTGTCGAGATTGAGGAGCTATCGGGACCTGCCAATATCCCTTCTTTAATAAATAAATAAATAAATAAATAAACATTTATTGAGACAAAAAAGAAGTTTGCATAAAAAAACACAGACATATAAAAATTAAAATACAGAAAAACAACCTTTCTGACTCAAAAGGACCATGCTCAGCTATGTTGCTGGAAGGCAAGCCCCCCAGCAGCTGATTTTCAGCATGATCCTATTGCTTATGTAGGTATAATATTTTATTATCTATACAAGGTCTACTTTATTTATATGCAAAAAAAAAAAAAAAAAAAAAAAAAAAAAAAAAAAAAAAAAAAAAAAAAAAAAAAAAAAAAAAAAAAAAAAAAAAAATGCTCCTAAAATACACATATATAAATATTCACAAATACATAAATGTACATGCACGCACATACATATATACACACATTTATTTATACACACCAACACACATAAATACACATTAATTCATACATACTTCACACTATGATTGCGAGGCCAGAAGCATTGCTCGACAATTCTCTTTGAAATAAAAGAATTTTTCCGCTACTTTTAGCGGTGGAGGCAAGTCATTCCAACATTTTGTTGCAGCGTATTTGAAACTGCCTTCAAACGCTGCCCCTCTATGCCTAGGAATAAGCAATAAGAAGCCCCTGGCCCTCGTACCATAGTTGTGAACACTTTCAGACCATTCCAATCTTTCAAACAAGTATTTGGGTTTTAAATCGAATGTTGTAAATATCTTCGCTCCGCTCAAGTCCTTGAGCGTGTCACTTATGACTGGCAGAGGAGAGGCTTCGGGCACCGTCACTGCGTTTAGACGCCTGTAATCCACGCAGAACCGCCGGCCATCCTTTCCCTTCCGTGCAGCCATCACTACGGGAAAGTTATACGGCGACTGACTGGTCTCGATAACGCCATCAGCGAGCATCCCTTCCAACTGGACGTAGAGTTCACGCTTTTTCTCGTCAGAGAGTCGGTGAGGGCGAACGCTTATCGGACGGGCATCGGTTAAACGTATTTTGAGCTCGGGCACTCTAGCAGGGCCGCTGAATGGGAGGAAAACTTCATGAAGATCCTCCAAGACCTTCTGAATCTTGTCCCGATGAAGAGCGGGGATATCGTCGCGAGATGGCAATGTTGCGGAATTCGGAGTTGGACACGGTTGCTCGGGGATCAGGTGGACGCTCGTCCGCTCCCTCTTTCCGAAGTTTACGCATTTTCTACAAAAGTCCACGCAGGCCTCTTCCTCGGTGAGCCATGGCTGACCGAGAATGACCTCCTCGCGTAAGCCGTCCACGACAAGAAAACTTGACACGGTTCGCAAATCTCTGGTCGACCACTCCAAGGTCACCTCCCCTTGCACCTTCATGGTCATGCTAAAGTGGGCAAGTCCCAGCGACGGGAGTTCGGTCACGGAGACATCAGCTTCGGGGGGAACCAAAGCACTCCTAATTAAGTTGTGGGAAGCCGCGGTATCAATAAGTGCTTTGCACTGCTGATCTCCCAGTTCAATGCGTATCCGGGGAAGATTCGCCTGTCGAGTGACCAGATGACATTCCGCCTCACTCGATTTAGATGACGGGGCGCTATCGAACTGATTTCTCCTGCCCGCGGCCAGAGTCGGGTCTAAAACAGTGACGCCCCCAGAACGATCGATTTCTCGATCCACTCCTAATGTCTCCGGCCGGTTGGGGGCTGTCGCTCTCCGGCCGGGGACTGCACGTTTTTTGCACGCGCCGTTTCTTCCTCCAATCTCTTCAATACTGGGCACTGCCCAACGGCGTGGGAATTCCCACAGAACCGGCAGTCTCTCAGAGGACGGGTCCTTGGTTCTCCACGAGGTTGCTCAGGGTTATTCGGGGTACGCCACGACCGCGACTGCACTTCATCCTCGTAGCGACCACGTACGCGCTCTTGGCGATCGTATTGCTGCGGTCGTCGGTCGTCCTCGCGTCGACCCTGTGTACGGCCTTGATAACCGTATTGCGGCGGCGCGTTGTCCGCACGACGTCCCTGTGCGCGGTCCTGCTGGCCACGTCGTGTTTCGGGTCTGGGGTCACGGTACCTGGGCGAAGAATGACGGTCATCGGCGGCTTGCCATCTTCGTGACTCTGGTTCTTCGTATACTGGTATTTGGGGCCTCCCGCCGTCGTTTAGAGTGAGCTCGAATGGTCGCGTGCCCATCCGCTCGGCCTTTCCCAAAAGCCGGTCGTACGGCGCACCTGCCGCGGCCCATACTTCGAAGATCTCTCGGTTCCGGGGGGTCATTAATTCTACGATTCTTTCGACTAGTCCTTCGTCCATCTCCTCACCCGGGAATAATCGACGAAATATGTCCTGCTTATGAGTCAAATATAGCAGGACGCTCTGCTCTTCTGCTTGCGTACCAGCATGTAAATATGCTAGAAGGGCGGAGCGGACAGACTCGGTCCCAAAGCTCCGTCTTATGAGACCTTTGAACTGATGCCACGTCCACAAGCCTTGTTGGTACTGTGACCACCAGACGCGAGCCCGTCCTCGCAGTTGTTGAACTGCCTTCTGGCATTTCAGGGTTTCGCTGTCCTCGGTTCGTGAGAAATGACGGTCGCAGGCCGACAAGAAACTCTCCGGGTCTTCGGCTAGGCCTCCCGAGAATGTTTCCTCCAATTTTGTGCTCGACGGCACGTAGACCTTGTAGGTGGGCCGTTTGTCCTCAGTTTCCTGTGGTGGGTCGTAACCGCCTGGCGGAGGGGAAACGGTGCGGGAGCCGCTCTCGGGAGGAGATCGCGCGGCAACCAACATTTCGGAAGCAAAAGGCGGCGAGATCCCCTTACTGGCGACGGACCCGTAAGCGACCCTAAAATATCCTCCCCCCCCGGTCCAAAAAAAAAATCCACGCGCCCTGAATCGATTCTCTCAGAACGGGGTAGTTCGAACCGGTAAGGGATAACCGCAAAACAGTTAATTACATCAAATCATTCAATTAAATATACTCTATAAAATCGGCGTTGATAAAAACACAATAAATAATCATCAATAAACACTGGAGTGTTGAAAATTAAAATAAATGTTGTTAATTCAATTAATAAACAAATGGCAATAAATAAAATCAATTCTTAAAATAATTATAAATAACAATCAACAATTAAATCAATAAATAAAAATAAATCCTTAAAATAATTAAGAACAAGCAATTATAATTTAAAACACAATTATCGATTATTTGAAATAACTATAAATATATAACAAATAATCCAAACACGAATATCAATAATAAAAAAAAACAATTATAAATAAGTAATAATTAATCCAAACTCGAATATCAATAATAAAAAAAATAATTATAAATAAGTAATAATTAATCCAAACTCGAATATCAATAATAAAAAAATAATTATGAATAAGTAATAAATTATGAATAAGGAATATCAATATAAAAATAATGGAATTTGCACTAATTATCACATATATTTTTCTTTAGTTAAATTAATTAACGATCTTGTTCAGAACGATTTAAAAATATTTTTTTGGTATGACTTTTGATAGCCATATATATTATTCATAGAAAAAATATTTTGAAGACAATATTTTCTCTATGGCTTGTAGCTGTCACTGTCAAAATCTAACTATATAAATCAGCTTGATTCAGCCTCAGCACAACATTATTCAATTTGAGCTTTTTTTATACAACAAACTGCAATGCAACGTTTGTCGGGTGTCTGAAGCAGCTTTTGCCAGTGACGGACAACTTCTGAATCATCTAACTACGGCCAATTACACAAAATATATCTCAAACCAACTTCAACACTGACATGACGGCCAAATTCACTCATGACAGCAATAGCCAGCTACAAGAGATCAATATCGAACCAAAATCGACAATCACGGAGTATCACAACTGATGGGCGATTCCACCGATCATTCATGACTCGTTCTACAAAGAATTTTATATTCACAGCTCCAACATTTGCAGTGCAAATGGGCTTCAATTTTAATAAATCATTATGGTTCTTTAACCTGACATTCAACATTGACTCGATATCAGTCTCTTAGATATGTACGCAATAGCCTAGATAGCTTTACTTTTATTACGTACATATGTAACATTCATTATATTTGTCTCTTTAAGATAACCATTTAGTATCTATATTAAACCGTTAATCTTCAAGATTACTATTTAGTATCTATATTAAACCTTTAATAATACAATATCCTATGTTAAAACACATTATTGAGACGCACTGAGCGCTAATCGTACCTTTTATTATTTATCATTCACTTTAAAATTGGTTCCTTATACTCAATTTGTAAAACACTATATTTATAACAATAAAACAAGAATAAAACATTATTTACCTATAAATTGTTTCCCATTTGTATTTCAAATAGAATGAATTTAAAATAACATTCTCTACTATGAATGTCCAGCATACAATGGGTTTTCCATTGCTACTTGTAACAATACTTAATATAAAAAAATATTTATAATTTGCCCATTCTGAGAGTTCCACTCAGGGTCGCTGGTTCGTCCAAACTCTCTCGTTTGGATGGAAGGCCCCTCTGTTGGGAGACAATCTGACACTCCTTCGCTTCACGCTGTCCGGAGACTCAGATGGCAAGGCCGCTGACCGGCTCCGAACAGCACTCAGCGTAGACGTGTGCAGTTTAGGTGGAGCGCTAGGGACGACGTGAAGCGTCGTCTCAACGTGTCACTCACCTCGGATAAACTGTTAAATACTACTGGACCAAGGTAAGAGAACATTTAAGGCCACTCACCGTGAGGACGTGGTCTCCCAGCTTGGACCCCTGTCGATGATGGTGGATCGACAGCCCACCAGGCGTAGTCTGCGTTGACCTACGGGTTGGTGGGCGTCCTCGGCTACTGGGAAGGTCCGTGTTCAGCCCAACGTATGCAAAGAAGATTTAAAACTTATAGTTGGCTTAGAGCCGATGGACACACCTAGGTGGCACAACCTGACCGAGGGAATCCGTCGGACGAAACCCTGGCAGGCGACTCGCCGAAACGCGCAAAGGCCTCTACGGTTCAGCCAAGGCAACAGTCTCAGGAAAAACCCAGCCAGTTGCACCAGGCTTGGCTCAAGTTAGAGTTTCTTACTTTCGTTGGGTAGAAAAAATACAATAAAAATTATTGCCGGCGCTGGGGCACCGGACTTGAGACGAGAAGTTATTTATTAATTTCTACTGCTGGCGGCTCGGCCAGACTTTAAAAAAAATTTTCCTTTTTGAAAAAAAAAATAAAATTGATGTTAAAAGAATCGTTCCTCTTTTTTTAAAATTAAAATTCCAACACGCGGCAAACTCAGCGCGCCTTTTTTTCTCCCAGCTGACAAGACAAAATGTTGCCATTTTATAAATAAAAATATCCCAAGTAAAAAAAAAAATATTTCCCCAAAAATGAATGGTGCTTCCGGCGGTATTTTGGGTAGGTACCCGAAAATACTCGCACGTCATATAGGGGCGTCGGATTTCTCTCGCTCACGTCACTCGTGACGACTGACCGGCCGGTATCACTACGCATAAGAGACAGAATAAGAAATGATGAAATCAGACGCCAGACAAAATTTGTCGATGTCATGGATCCAGTTGCAATACTTAAATGACAATGGGCGGGTCATATTGCCAGACACGGAATGGAAAGATGGGCACCCAGAATTCTTAACCCAATTAAGATGGGTAGGTACAAGTACTTGCATTACCTACGGACGGGCAGTATTTCGCGTTGCACACAGATTTTTTAACCTCGTTTTAATTGAATATAATAACGGTAAAAAAAAAATCTAACGATGCAGATATATCATAAAAATATCAAAGATAAACAAAAGATCACAACATATGTATACTCAATTAAATTGAACACTTCATGACATAAACATAAGATAAATGAAGAATAATGTTATTGTGGTTACCTCCATAATATAAAAAAGTTCATGGCGGCATCAATATGTCACCAGGGGGACTAGCCAAGATGACAATTTAAAAGTTAACGTTTAGAGAAACGTACGTGAGTTGGTCCGGCGTGACTTAATCAAACGTCAAATCCCATACAAAAAAAAATACGGTGCCACTATTTTTACGACCGGAATTGGCGGGAATAGCGTTTTCCCGCCAAAAAGTGTCTATTTACACGACAAATTTTCTGACGTCGTCTATGTTTTTAGGTCATTTATAATCATAGAAAGCGCAGATAAACCAAAATACAAAAACATTTACCTTTGTCATTTTTTCAATGGTCATCAAAATACATCATGGAAACTAACTTGAAGAAAAAATAAATAATATTGGCATCTTATTACATTTACTTAATTTTATAAATCATTTTGTTCATCGAGATCTACAATTATAACAAAGTATAAACAAAGGTAAATATTTTTATAACTTGATTTATCTGCGTTTTCTGTGGTTATTTTTGGTTTTCGTCTATGGTTGAGTCGTGTAAATAGTCGTAGCCAAAAAAATAACGCACGAACCAACTAACCAACGTTTCTACAAACGTTAACTTTTAACTTGTCATATTAGCTAGGCCCCTGATCCTCCCGGCAATTGATGTAGATAAGGAATATGCGCCGATTGTGTATTGGTAAGGATCAAATTAATTCAAAGCAGAATATTCAGCGCGAAGAATCAAAATGAACTGGCGCAGTATCCCTCTTTCCTACGCGCATGCGTATTAGATCCTTACAAAGTGCGGGAGAGTGTAAATTTGACCGGTGATGATCAATGAATTTTAATAGTTAGAGTTCTTATTTTTTTAAATAATTTAACAATTGTTTTGTTAATTCACCGATAGATGTCTTGAAGTCAAATATATGGGAGTAATATTCATCCAATTTTCGTCTCAATCAAGTATCAATTTACTGAGATATAAAGGTTCACAATTGTGTATAGCCATGATGATGCACGCGGCCGGTGGGCATCTACACATGACGCTCGTCTTAAAAAGGTTTAAGACCATGGGATATGAAAGGGGGAATATGCCGACCTCAGAAAAGGTGGGACGACAAAAAGCCCAAAAAAAGACAAATGGAAGTACTCAGAAGAGGCCTATGAGACAGTGGAGAGATGGCCGAAGAAAGAAAAATATGCATCAATGTGTAGATTTCTTATAGATGGACCATTAAGAGGGCGACTGCTGCCAACGTACCTATTTTTTCAATTTGAAATTGCATCACTACTACTAAACGAATCATTTTGAGAAAAATAACCTAGTTAGTTTGGATATTAATAAAGAAAAATATACCTTAAATTTTTTATTATGTTCTGTATATATTCTTGTAGGAAAATAATAAGCATACCCCGATTTTTGACATTTATCTTAAATTTCTAAAAAAAAGGTGATATATTTTTATAAATTAAAGAAGAACAAAATATCTGGAAAAATACGGTGTAACGTTGCATTAATGCATCAGGTTAAATAAATAAACCAAAAAAACTTTGGCGCTGAATGGAAAATAAATGTTTTTTTTTTATTTATTTACTAAACCTGAAGTATTAATGCAACGTCACATCATATTTTTCTAGATATTTTTGTCTTCTTTTATTAAAAACTAGCTTTTATGTCCCGCCGTTGGCCAAGAATGTAAATTAGTGAAGGAATAAGCAATCGTTTATATACCTACATAATATTGTCACACATAATTTTTTTAACCGTAGTATGAAAAGTAGTTTGAAATTTAATTGAGTTTAAGCGGTGTAAGTGATGGCCACAATCCATTTGCTTTTATATATAAGCACATACAATTTCTGCACGCATGGACTATGTGAAATGATTTTAAATATGACTTATTATAAAAAGACAACGTCGTAAAGAGTTTGGATTTGGCCACAACCCCTATTTTTATATATTGTCATCGAACGCAAATAATGTGTTTTAAATATTTAGTAATTTTGGATGATGGGAAATGGTTTATGGATGGATGAAAAATTGATTAAACAAAAGTACTGAAAATATTCTAGTGTTGGTCCCATCCCATTCGTTTTTATATTTTTCGTCAAGTGTGCATATAGTTTATTATATTTTTGCACAATAAAACTGATAGACTTAAAACTGACACATAAGTCTACATTACAGAAGAAGAAGACTTAAGCTATGTTAAATAGTTTTTAATATGAATATAAACGTTGTGAAGATCCAGCAATGGCGACAACCCCGATTTTTTATATATTGTCATCAAAATGAAATGTGTAGTTATTGAAAATTAAGCAATATATGATGATATAATAAATGGTGTAAATTTGATTGAACAAAAGTAATGAGAAGATTCTAGTGTTGGTCACATCCCATTCGTTTTTATGTATTTTCATCAAGTATGCATGTTGTTTATAATATTTCGTTACAATAGACTATTAGACATAAAACTAATCCAAAAGACTAAATAAAAAAAGAAGTAGAAGTATAAAACTATAACAAATAGTTTGTAATAAAAACTGACCCAATGGTCTACATAGAAGATGAAATAGAAGAATTACACATTAGGAAATGTATTATATAAAAAACTGACCAAAATGTCTTCATAAAAGAAGAAGAAGATGAATTGAACTATAGGAAATATTTTATATAAAATTCACCCAACATCTACATAAAATAAGAAAACGAAGAATTAGACTAAAGGATAGTTTGTTTAAAAACTAACCAAAAGGTCTACATAAAGGAAGAAGAAGACGAATTAGACTAAAGGAAATAGTTTGTATAAAAACTCACCCAATGTCTACATAAATTAAGAAAAAGAAAAATTAGACTATAGGAAATAGTTTATTTATGAACTGTCCCAAATGACTTCACAAAAGAAGAGGAAGAAGATTTAAACCCCAAGAAATAGTTTGTAGAAAAAATCACCCAAAGGTCTACATAGAAAAAAGAAAAATTTCACTATAGGAAATAGTTTGTAGGTATATTGAATGTGTATTGTAGTTAACCTAAAATAGTTTAATAATTTTCCTATACAAAATCAGTATATTCTTGGTTTTTAAGTAGTAAGTATTAGGTATGTAGGTACCTACCTACAATGATGTTCTAAATTAATTCGAATTCGATTTATAACAAATTTTATTTGAATATCAGAATGTGTCCGTTACCATAGTAACCATGTTCCAACATGTGAAAAATATCAAATGTTATGGAGACATTTTTTGAATATGTAGGTACCTACATTGGTTTGTTCGATGCCATAAAAATGAAAATTGTCAGAAAAATCAAATATTTTTAACAAATTATGTAATTTTATTACGCCTATATCTTTACTAATAATTAACAGACTTTTACAATATATGTCTTAAAACTTGCTGTAATGTCTTGTGTTTCATTTTATTGTTTCATAATCACATTTATTTCAAAGGTATATTAGTTTAAAGAACATATTCATTCGGTAGGAAAATTAAATATCGTATGAAAAGATATTAAAATGGCGGGGTTATATGTACATTTGTACAAAACGCTTACTTTAAAAATAAGTTAAACATTATAATTAGACAAAATATTCACCATGTTTTTCACTTAAAAGCTAAGTTATATTTGAAAATATATTTTTTTCGTGTAAATACGTACTTCTTACTTTTAAACTAACAGATATTTGCGTGCAAAATGTACACTTTTTTGACATATATGACTTGGAAAATTTTGTATGAAAAAAATAATTATTGAAATATCTTTAAAATTCAGCATTTTAATCGCATTATTTTTAGCGTGACACTGCATCAGGTATACTGGTACACGTTCGCACATAAATTAGATTTTTAGATGCTCTTGGTTTTTCAAAAGGCGTGAGACAAACACACACACACACACTAACATATTGATTGCTTTATTACTTTAGACTAGCTTTTATGTCCCGCCGTTGACCAAGAATGTAAATAAGTGAAAGAATAAGCAATCGTATATATAATATTGTCACAAAAAGTATTTGCTAATTCGTAGTATGAAAAGTAGTTTGAAATTTAATTGAGTTTAAGCGATGTAAAATGTTCAAGTGTTGGTCACAACCCATTTGTTTTTATATATAAGTAGGTACATACAATTTCTGCACGCATGGACTATGGTAAATGGTTTTAAATATGACTGATTATAAAGAGACAACGTTGTAAAGAGTTTGGATTTTGCCACAACCCCTATTTTTATATATTGTCATCGAACGCAAATGTGTTTTAAATATTTAGTAATTTTGGATGATGGGTAATGGCTTAAAAATTAAATAAACAAAAGTACTGAAAAGATTCTAGTGTTGGTCACATCCCATTCGTTTTTATATTTTTCGTCAAGTGTGCATACCTAAAGATTATTATATTTTTGCACAATAAAACTGATCAACATTACAGAAGAAGACTTAAATAGTTTTTAATTTGAATATAAACGTTGTGAAGAGTCCAGTAATGGCCACAACCCCGATTTTTTATTATATTGTCATCAAAATCAAATGTGTAGTTATTGAAAATTAAGCAATGGATGGGTGGATGGCAGAACGGTTAGCGCGCTGGGTTAGTAATCCAGTGGTCGCGAGTTCGAATCCTGCCTCGACCGATCTCGTTCACCTATAGGACAAGCATTTATGCTTAGTTTAGGGAACGTAGGAAGATGTATATGTACTTGTTTAACAAGGTCATATTCATTTTTTTTTTAATAAAAAAAAAAAAGATTGGTGATATAATAAATGGTGTAAATTTCGATTGAAAAAAAGTATTGAGAAGATTGTAGTGATGGTAACATCCCATTCGTTTTATGTATTTTCGTCAAGTGTGCATGTTGTTTATAATATTTCTATACAATAGACTATAAGACTTAAAACTAACCCAAAATACTAAATGAAAAAAAAGAATAAGTATAAGACTATAACAAATAGTTTGTAATAAAAACTGACCCAATGGTCTACATAAAAAATGCAATAGAAAAATTACACAATAGTAAATGTATTATATAAAAAACTGACCAAATGGTCTTCATAAAAGAAGAAGAAGATGAATTGAACTATAGGAAATATTTTATATAAAATTCACCCAACGTCTACATTAAATAAGAAAACGAAGAATTAGACTAAAGGAAATAGTTTGCATAAAAACTAACCAAAAGATCTACAAAAAATAAGAAAAAGAAGAATTAGACTATAGAAAGTAGTTACTATAAAAACTGACCCAAAGGTCTACATATTAGAAGAATAATTATACGTCAGGAAATAGATTGTATAAAAACTAACGCAAAGGTTAACATAAAAGAAGACGAAGAAGAATTAGACTAAAGGAAAAGTTTGCATGAAAACTCTCCCTTGGTCTACATAAAAGAGGAAAAATTAGACTATAAGAAGTTAGTTTATACAAAATTCAACAAAGGTCTTCATAAAATTAGAAAAAGAAGAATTACGTTAAAAGAAATAGTTGGTATCAAAACTGGCCTAGAGGGGTAAATAAAATAAGAAGAAAAAGAATTAGATAATAGGAATAAGTTTGTATGAAAACTCACCCAAAGGGCTACATAAAAGAAGAGGAAGAAGATGGATTAGACTATAGGAAATAGTTTGTATAAAAACTCACCCAAGGTCTACATAAATTAAGAAAAAGAAAAATTAGACTATAGGAAATAGTTTATTTATGAACTGTCCCAAATGACTTCACAAAAGAAGAGGAAGAAGAATTAAACTCCAAGAAATAGTTTGTATAAAAAATCACCCAAAGGTCTACTTAAATAAAAGAAGAATTTCACTATAGGAAATAGTTTGTAGATTGAATGACATGTGTATTGTAGTTAACCTAAGATAGTTTAATAATTTTCCTATACGAAATTAGTATATTGTTGGTTTTTAAGTAGTATTAGGTATGTAGGTACCTACCTACAATGATGTTCTAAATTAATTCGAATTCGATTTATAACAAATTTTATTTGAATATCAGAATGTGTCCGTAACCATAGTAACCATAGAACATGTAAAAATATCAAATGGTTTGTAGACATTTTTGGAATATGTAGGTACCTACAGATTGGTTTGTTCGATGCCATAAAAATGAAAATTGTCAGAAAAATCAAATATTATATACAAATTATGCAATTTTATTATGCCTATATCTTTACTAATAATAAACACATTTTTACAATATATGTCTTAAAACTTGCTGTAATGTCTTGTGTTTCATTTTATTATTTCATAATTACATTTATTTCAAAGGTTTATTATTTTCAAGAACATATATTCATTCGGTAAGAAAATGAAATATTGTATGAAAAAATATTAAAATGGCGGCGTTTATGTACAAAACGCTTACTTTAAAAATAAGTTAAACATTATAATTATACAAAATATTCACCATGTTTTTCACTTAAACGCTAAGTTATACTTGAAAGTAAATTTTTTTCGTGTAAATACGTACTTCTAACTTTTAAACTAACAGATATTTGCGTGCAAAATGTACACTTTTTTGACAGATACGACTTGGAAAATTTTGTATGAAATAAATAATTATTGAAATATTTTTAAAATTCAGCATTTTTATCGCATTATTTTTAGCGTGACACTGCATCAGGTATACTGGTACATGTTCGCACATAAATTAGATTTTTAGATGCACTTGGTTTTTCAGAAGGCGTGAGACAAACACACACACACACACACACTAACATTTTGATTGCTTTATTACTTTAGATATAAGATAAACGTTGAAAATCGGGGTATGCCATTATTATCCTACAAGAATTTATACAGAACATAATCAAAAAGTTAAGGTATATTTTTCTTTATTAATACCCAAACTATCTAAATTATTTTTTCAAAACGATTTGATTAGAAATAATGATGGTAGGTATCTATATCAAATTGAAAAATAGGTACGTTGGCAGCAGTCCCCCCCTTAAAGTTATTTCCTTTTAACCACAAGTCAAAAATATGAATGATGAATAATGAACTATATAAATAATATGAATAACCTCTAGACTTTCCAGTGTAAAGATATGTGGGTTATTAGGTCGGGATGTGCTCAACCGGATAATTATAGCCCCTCTTTTATAGGTACCAATAGACATCTCCTAATAATATATAACTAACTAATAACCTAATACATTACAAGGTCTCTATCAAATGCATTTTCAATAATAAATAATCAATTTGGTCCATCTTGATTTATTTTTTATATACACGTCAATCAAAATCTAATGGAGATAATAATTATTGAACTTGATGCCTTAACCTTGCGAAATTAATCGGCGAAGAGCGACAGCTTCTTTTTGCAGATTCGTATTCAAATCTTATAATGATCTCATTGGCAGTTAAAGTGCAGCGTTTCAAGGTTTAAGAGTTCTCCGGACTCTTCTTGTGTGTTCTTTCAGAGTTACGCGAGGGGCCGCTTTTAGTCCCCATAAGCAGAACGGGTGGTGGTGCGAAAGAATCGATTCATATTAAAATCTAATTAAGAAATATAAAATTTCAATGTGCCCTACATACATTATTTTGATTTTTGTAAAGGGCGAAGTAATTAATTAATGACTTAATTTTTATTTTTCTTAAATAATGTAACTAATTTTTCTTTTTTACTTAACTTTTGTAACTTAATTTTTTCTTATTTGTGTAACTCTTACTTGTGAAACTTACGTGTGTGATTGAATATGAGCTCGAATGTAATGTTGTGTGCATCCATAATTGGACGTCCAGCACTCACTAATAATAACAACCAAAATTATTTTCTTTTTATGAAAATTGTAAGCTGGATGTCTGTCGATGTATCCTTTTTATGAAAATAAATAAAATCAATGTGATTTCTTAGGTAGGTATTAGAATCCAATATTATAAATCGCTTAAATACACTGTAAGTACCACTAACCCATAAACTCAGGCCGTGATGTTTAGGTACTAGTTTAGTAGAATTCAATTATCATTTTCTTCTTCTTCTTTTAGTAGGCCTGTTGGTCTGTTATTCAAAAACTATGCCATCCTGAGATGACGACGTCCAACTATCCTTCAATTTCTTGGGTGGTCTTCCGGGTAGACGGCGACCAGAGGGGATTTCATTTGCTGCTATATACGCAAGTCTATCATTTTCCATTCTGGCTACGTGGTCCCTTCTGGATCTGCTCTACCGAACGATGTCCTCTATTCCACATGTTTTCCTTATTTCAACACTGCAAACACGATCTCGGAGAGTTTTCCAGTGATTTTCCTTAGAACCTTCATTTCCATTGTCCTTAAAAGACCCTTGGTTCGTACAATGTCTGCTCGCGTTTCCACATCATACGTCATAATCGGTCGCACGCATGTCTTATGTACCTTGCTGTCAATGCGTATGTGTTTATTTTTCCAGACCACTTTTTTTAGACATTCAGATACGGCAGATGTTTTATTATTCGTGGACTTCAGTGTATAGGTCGTACTTACTCTACTTTGCGTATGGCAATCGGCATTTTCATAAGGACCTTTTGAGCCGATCTGGTCAAGAAGTCTTTCGACGTTTGGCCGTCGCTTTAGGACATAGGTCGTAATGGCTGCAGATCTCTATTCCTATATATTTGAAACTCATTACTTGCTCCAAGGGCTTGTCATCAAAAGTTAACTTACACCTTGAAGGTTGTTTGGATATTGTAATACTTTTTGTTTTACTGACTGATTTTTGTGGTATTGAACCTACTGCTAATATGTTGTTAAATAACTATTGGATCTCTTTTCCTGATTACATGACAGAGTATTTAATCAGTTTATTAGATATGTTGTCAATTCCAGAATCCTTCCTACTCTTAAGTTTCTTTATATGTGTCGAAGTTTCTGTCTCGCTTATAGTTTCTTCTATTGTTCTTTGAATTGTCTGATTTTCTTGTTCTGATTCGTTGGAGTAAAGCTGTGCAAAATGTATAGAGTATTCATTGATAGGTTTACGCTGATTTTTAAGCATTTTCCACACTTTTCTTTGAGCGCCATATAGATCATGTTCCATCTGTCACAAAATTCTTTTTTGATTCTCTGGATGTCTCCATTAACTCTGTTTCTTAAGATTTTATATTTATTATATTCAACCGGTGATGGGTTACTTTTGAAATCAAGATAACTCCGTCTTTTTCGTTGGCAATTCTTTACTACCTTAGTAAACCAAGGTTTTGGTTTTGTCTGTGAGTTGATGTTAATTTTCTTTTGCCTTGTCTTGTTCTTGTCTTGATCTTGTTCACCTGTGAGGTTGTTTTGAATTTTTTTTGGTTATTCAGTTTCTATACAGATGGTTTGTGCTTTCATCCTCCGATAATTCAACATTATATTTCTCAATATATCTTACTTTCTATGGTCGCTTCATAATCATTTTACACAGCACCAATTGGTGGTATGATCCAATATTCCCTAAACTCAAAGCTCTAATATCTTATATTTGTGTGGGATGTACGACTCTGTTAGTATTAACAAAATCAATCATTGATTTATCACCCTTGAGTTCAAATTTGTGTTGTATTTTGTGACTAAAATAGGTGTAGAACGTTGTCCGAATGACATACACTCGAGGTCGTCTGCAAGCAAGTACTAGTTGGGGTGTAGCAGTCAACGGTGCAGAGTATGGAAGGGAGGGGAGAAGGATCAAGAAAAGTGATTTGTATTCACGCAACCGAACAATAAGGCAGTAGTTTTATTACCATTTCTGACTTTTTCGATGAAATATAAATATTTTTTTTAATGAATTTCATGTTGATATTTGAATTTGTAATATTTTATACGATATAACTATAATATTTTAAGATCGTGAAATGACAAACAGCAAGACCATCACAACATTTGTGAATAAAAAAAAAGTCCAATACAGTCTTTTTTGTATTTGCTCATCACTACTACCCAACTAATGTAAATATCAGAATAAATCATTGATTAAATAGTTGTAAAGCAATTATGTCAGTGTACAAGATCATCCATCAGATAGAGATGTGGAAAGCCGAGAAGTATGAAGGTATATAAATCAAGGATCATCTTAAAATATCCACAGACTTTCCGCCTCATTTTTCACGACCGTTAACATACCGATTTCAGTACACCTGTACTTCGATTAACGCCACCTTTAATATTATTTTTTATTACGATATTTATCGAAAACACAACAGGCAACAATAACATCTCACATAGTTCACCAATGTGATTCACCACCCATTCTGAATGTTTTCCTTTTTACGTGTGACGAGGCTAGTGAGTGGGTATACACGCATGTGTCGTACTTCCTTTTGTAAGGTGACGCAAACCTGTCGCTGGTTACCCCTCATTGTGGGATATGCCATGATGGTATAAATGAATAGACTATCTGAAAACTAAAGGAAAAAAAATGTAATCTGAATATGTATTTAATTATTGTTACAAGGTCGCCCAAAATGACACATTTGCTAAGCCGTTTGGTTTCTGTGCGGGCGTCCTGGGTTCGATCCCCAGCAGAGATAAATATATTTAAATTCATTTCTTACGCAAATATTGCTTCTCTGGGCCGGAAACACTTGTTATTTGGAAGATATTGCCATATGCCAAAAAACTTGTGCAGTGTGCAAGGAATTATTATAGAAAAAACTCTTCTTCTTCTTATCTTCAGGCTCCATTGCTGGCTCTAGATAAGCCAGTGGCGCAATATGCACATTCTGTCACTATTGTACAATATTCTCTCTAATCTAAACCTGCCACACTATAAAACAAATGTATTCAATCATGGACTTCCAATACGATCTACTGAACGTACAACACTATCCATAACACACAATTTCTCAGCTCGTCATTCAAAGTACAACCAGCAAGACTTTGAAATAGTCTAAGTCCGGATATTGCGTCATCTAACTCTGCAATTTGTATTTTCAAGAAAAAACTAAAGAAGGAATATTTATCACTAATTGACGCCTGATCCCGATATCCTCTCCTTGTTCTTTCCCAATCCTTGTTTTATTAGATATTAAGTGTTTTTTTTTTGTTTTTCGCCATGATTATTTACTTGTCATACTTAGGGTCGTATTACAAGAGTTATTTGAGAAAATTTTAAGAAAAAGGTAAGGACCCGTACTGCGAGGATACTGCTTCTTCTTCTTCAATGGCTCTACAGCCCATATCGAGCCTTGGCCTCCAGCAACTTCCTCCTCCAACCTCTCCTGTCACCTGCTGCGACCCTCCAGTTTGGCACATTCAGAAGCTGGGATGCGTCCCTCCCAATATCATCTTCCCATCGCAGCCTCGGTCTCCCGACCTTTCTTTTGCCACCTGGGTGCCCCTCTAAGACTCTTTTTGGTACCCGTGATGATGGCATTCTCTGAACATGCCCGGCCCATCTTAGTCTGTTTAGTCTTATATGTTCAGACAGTTTGGGTGCTTTGTAAATGCTGTACAACTCATCGTTGTATCTAATGCGAGGATACTGCTTACGGGACCTCAATTTTCTCTTACATCATTCTTAAATAACTCCCGCAATACGACCGTATGTCTAAGTCGAGCCAGGACAACTAGACAACTCTGGGCCACATAATGAGGGGAGAAAAATACTACTTGCTCTAATTAATACTGGAGGGCAAGATGTCTATCTTGCCCTCCAGATCACCGAGGGACTGTAAGGAGACAGATGTCCTGGCTACGTAATATTAGGGAATGGACGGGCTTCAAAACTGTTGAGCAGATATTCCGGGCAGCACAAGACAGAGAGGGATTCGCCAGAGTGATCGCCAAAGTCGGGGATTCCTGACAGGACACCAGAAGAAGAAGATACTTAGAAATCTAGTTGTATAAAAGAAATTGGCTAATGGCAATAAGCCCGACAGTGTGCATTATATTTGTTTATATTATGTACAAAAAGATAAATTAATAATTATAATAATAATAAATTTGGATTATTTTTATAGCGCCGTTTTTGTGATAACCTCACCTCAAGGGCGCTTTGAATATATTAGGGGTTTTTGTAAGACTCGCGGAAGAAGTGAGTTTTTAGGTGTTTCCTGAATAGTGCTAAGTTGTCGATTTGCCTCAGTTCAGGTGGTAGTTTATTCCACGAGGCTGGTCCAGCCACAGCAAAAGCACGATCGCCGAAGGATGAAGTGTTGACTCTATTTATTTCAGTCGACTTGCCAATCGCAGACCGAAGTGTTTGTTGTCGCTCGTTTACGGTGAGAGGGATGCAGAAGTCTGAAAGATACGTGGGAGCCATGCCATGGATCGCTTTGAAGGTCAACAAACATAATTTGTACTTGATTCTCTCTGGCACTTTTAGCCAGTGAAGATTTCGTAGATGGTGGGATATGTGTGAGAATTTCGCGGCTCCGGTGATTAGCCTAGCAGCAGCGTTGAAGACGGATTGAAGTTTGTTTAGCTCCAGCTTTGGAAGGTTTGCGTAGATACCATTGCAGTAGTCCAGGCTGCAATTATGTATGAAAATATTGAATTCAAAGCAGACTAAAGTCAGAGTTGGTGTGTTACAATAATGACCAAGAGATGGCATCGGAAATGGACGTCAGTTGATACGATTTATGCTATGGCGACAGACATATTGTATACCTACATTTATAAATCACATGCATTTATTACTTCTCTCTGAGTGCAAGTAGGTTTATACCATCATATATTTACTTTGAGGTATTTTAGTACGATTGGCAAGGAAATGAAGAAATCGCGTTACACTCTCTATTCGATATTACAGACCAATAATTTATAGACAGGATAATGAGAGATAGCAACGTTTCAGATGAATCATTTTTAATAGCTGGGTTTTGATATTCCCTTTCTTATTATTGAATATAGACATGAAAAAGGTAAGTCTGGCACCTGGGAGTGGTTACGTTTACCAGAGCGCATCCTCTTTACAGGTGAAAATTGCAGATTTTTGTTATTTGTAGGTACCTATAAATTTGTACCTGCTATTGCTTATTGACTATGAGATAGCAATGGCTGTTTTTTTTATATTTCTTTCTTATTGTTGAATATAGGAATGAAAAAGGTGAGTCTGGCACCTGGGAGTGGTTACGTTTACCAGTGCGCATCCTATTTATAGATGAAAATTGCAGATTTTTACATTATTTCAATATAATTTGTACTTGTATGTTATCTGTACCTACATGCATGTTGTAGCTTATTGTTTAAGAAATAGAAACATCAAAAAGCAATTAATTTTATAATGTCTGTTTTTTTATATTGGTGTAGTACTATGGTATAGTCGTGATTTTACCATTTTTATCGTATTTTTTACATCAATTTCTCATTGGGTATCACGTAGATAGTGCATACTTTGAGTTACGTCGTGATGTAATCCGTACACTAATAACTACTTTAAAAATGCTCTCACGACGTGGAAATTTGAGATATTTTAATTTTGTTTCATTTTTTTATACAACATAAACAATCCTCAGAAAGCTGCATTCCGAGTTTGACAATCTCAAAAGAAAAATATACAAGCGTTTGAAAAATTGTAGTTTGAAACAAAGCAAATAAAATCAATCAAGGCTCGATTGAAATCAAGAGAGAATATCAAAATTAATAATTGAGCACTTGCAATAAAAAGATATGTACCAAATGATGATGGTATGCGAGGCTAAACCGAAAATAGACACCCACAAATGCGTAATTTATTTTTCTGTATTGATTGATATATACAATTGAATTAAACTTTAATTTTACATTATTGAAATTCCTTAATACAATTTAATTTTGACCAAAGCAGAACCGCACGACGTTGTCCGTGATCATTACAGATTTCTGATAAAAGAGAGTGATAAGGTATAATTAACTTTTAATTTACATAATACTAGTTGCATGTAACACATGGGATCCAACTGTCGATAGCGATAGTATGTATAGTTGAAGAATATGTACCAAACTATAAACCCATAGATACAAATTATTGAATATTTTCAGATATTTTGTTTTCTATACAACATATGTAGGTATGTATGTCAAGATAGGATAGTATGGAGGAAGATCCTTTTTCCTACCCAGAATATGCAAATAGCATGATGGTATGTATGTATGTTTGGAGATGACGTATCAAACTATTAAGTCTTCTTACATATTGTGTATAGGCGACTGCCATACAAAATGTATGAAGCGATGTCGTCACTAAATTCAATTTTTAAAAAAATTGTTAAAAAAAAATTGAGATCTTCTACTACAATGTGAATATTTTTTATAGAAAATTAAATTATCTAGTTGGGGTGTCTCGGCTTTTTTCGATAATTGTAAAAGTTTTGGAAATATAGGCAGTTAAACTCATAAATTTATCATAAAAAAAATATTTTTCTTAATAAAAAATGTTTGAGAAACCCTGGAATTTTTTTGAAAAAACTAATTTGAGATTTTGTATTTGTCTATGTTTGTACCAATTTTCAGCGTTCTAGCGTTTATGGTTTCTGAGATATATGAAAAATAAAATAAAAATTCAAAAGTTGATAACCCCTGACTGAAACAAAAATTCAAAATTTAGAGTATAAAAGTTTTGTAGGCCTGTAACTGTTTATATATTCTGAAATTTTAGGCTCTGTAAATTGAGCGGATCAAAAGTTATAAGGGACACACACACACACACACACACACAGACACACAGACACACAGACACACAGACACACACACACACACACACAGACACACGAAATGTTCTACTCCGAATTCTGAGTAAATCCGTGTATGGAACATATATGCTGCGAAGCCTCTAAGTTGGTGTTTTTTGACTTCAAAGTTGGAAAAGCCGTGAAAAAAGTAGACCTCTCCATACAATTCTCGCGTATTCTGGCTTGATACATTGTCGATATGTTAAGAGAACAAAGTTCTCCTGAACAAATCGACAGTTGGAAGATAGACAAACTATAAATGCAATATTGTGAAGAATGCTTATGTTGTATGAAATGTTTTAATACTAGTTGCATGTAACACATGAGATCCAACTGTCGATAGCGATAGTATGTATAGTTGAAGAATATGTACCAAACTATAAACCCATAGACACAAATTATTGAATATTTTCAGATATTTTGTTTTCTATACAACATATGTAGGTATGTATGTCAAGATAGGATAGTATGGAGGAAGATCCTTTTTCCTACCCAGAATATGCAAATAGCATGATGGTATGTATGTATGTTTGGAGATGAAGTATCAAACTATTTAGTCTTCTTACATATTGTGTATAGGCGACTGCCATACAAAATGTATGAAGCGATGTCGTCACTAAATTCAATTTATAAAAAAATTGTTAAAAAAAAATTGAGATCTTCTACTACAATGTTAATATTTTTTATAGAAAATTAAATTATCTAGTTGGGGTGTTTCGGCTTTTTTCGATAATTGTAAAAGTTTTGGAAATATAGGCAGTTAAACTCATAAATTTATCATAAAAAAAATATTTTTCTTAATAAAAAATGTTTGAGAAACCCTGGAATTTTTTTGAAAAAACTAATTTGAGATTTTGCATTTGTCTATGTTTGTACCAATTTTCAGCGTTCTAACGTTTATGGTTTCTGAGATATATGGAAAAATAAAATAAAAATTCAAAAGTTGATAACCCCTGACTGAAACAAAAATTTAAAATTCCGAGTATAAAAGTTTTGTAGGCCTGTTACTGTTTATATATTCTGAAATTTTAGGCTCTGTAAATTGAGCGTATCAAAAGTTATAAGGGGGGGACGGACACACACACACACACAGACACACAGACACACACACACACACACAGACACACGAAATGTTCTACTCCGAATTCTGAGTAAATCCGTGTATTGAACATATATGCTGCGAAGCCTCTAAGTTGGTGTTTTTTGACTTCAAAGTTGGAAAAGCCGTGAAAAAAGTAGACCTCTCCATACAATTCTCGCGTATTCTGGCTTGATACATTGTCGATATGTTAAGAGAACAAAGTTCTCCTGAACAAATCGACAGTTGGAATATCCAAACTAACTAAGTTATTTTTTTCAAAATGATTCGTTTTGTAGTAATGATGCAAATTCAACTTGAAAAAATTGATACGTTGGCAGCAGTCACCGCCTTAAGTACATTAAATATGTATTCCAACTGTCGATTTGTTCAGGAGAACTTTGTTCTCTTAACATATCGACAATGTATCAAGCCAGAATACGCGAGAATTGTATGGAGAGGTCTACTTTTTTCACGGCTTT